>JAAGNO010018824.1:24939-39768 GCA_033439905.1 Ceryle rudis | reverse complement strand
AGAGAAAGGAATTGGCCAGAAATAAAACACAGTGAGGTGGCAGCTCTGTTGTCCAGGTGCTGAAAGTAGGATGTTGGTTGTTCTAGCCCAAAATAAATTAGCTTTTTCAGTAACAGGGCACGAAACATCCTGCATGGATCCTGGTCTGGATCGAATCTCACCACAGTTCTTAGAGACTGTGGACTCTTAAGGGGTCTGCCTTGGGACGCATTTCTTTACAGTCATGCTAGTCTCGTTAATTACTTTTCCAGTGCAATAATCTGTGTAATAATCAGAATTTCAATAGTAGTAACTGGTTTGTAATTAGCAGAGTGTCACTTTGCTTTGAGATGCTAAAATGGGACTATCTGGATATTTCTTGAAAGCAGCACCTTGAACTGGGTTTTGGCGGATAGCTTTGTGTGGTTGGAATCTTGATCATTTTGCTTGTTTCAAGGTGCGTGTAAGTTAGAATTTGAGTATCAGAGTGTTACAACCAGTGGGCATAACGGTACAAGAAAGGCTGAATAAGCTTCTATTTTGGTAAAAGCATTGCGGAATTAGAGCTTAGGTTGGGTCAAATTTGCAGGTGCTTACTGAGGGGGGGGAGCTGAGATGGAAGAACCAAACCGGGGGTGTGGAGGGAAACCCCTTCAGGTGCCAAATACGTGTGTGCTCATGCAGCCTAAATATGACTGTTGGAAACAAAACATCTTAACTTTATGTGATTGGAAAATATGTTTCTCTGTGTTTCTTGGGATGCACTTGTGCTGGTATCGATAGAGGAAGGTGAAATTGCTGTTCCAAATGAGCTGTGCCCAGATGAGTATTACTTGAAAGAAAAAACAAAACCAAACCAGAAGTCACATCTGTACTGAGCTATTTTTAAGTGTCTATGGCTACTGGTGTAATACTCTGCACCAAAATTAGGGTTACCTCAAAGCAGTTACCATGCTGATTCAGTGGCTTGAGAAACCTTCTGCTTTGGCTAAAAATAGTTCCTAGATAACGGCCAGTTTGCATATGCTATGCTTTTCAGTACTGGAACGAGCAACATTTAATGCTAAAGTGACTCTCTTGCTCCTGTCTCATTTTACATCCTTTGAAGAAGCTGCAGAAACTGTACAAAAGTGCCAGGCTCAGGGCTCTTGGAGCAGCTGGCTTTTACTAAGGTAACCGAGGAGCTAGAAGCAAGTTATTTAATGTGTGAATGTGTGATTTGGTTGTATCCTCCAGGTTTTATTTTACAAACCCATTGTATGCAGGACAACTGTCTCCCCAGTGACCAGCAGCAGAAGCTGAGCAGACCCATTACATTTACCTCGGTGCCCCGTTCCCAGCAAATTAACTAGCGGGTGAACGCTGCCAACTGTGAAATACCCACAATCTGCTGTTTACATAACTTTGAGCTTGTGCATATTCTCAGCTTGCTTGTAAAGCAGGAGAGAATTTTGCTTGTTCTGGATGGGTGGGGGCAGAGGGTGCCAGGACAGATTAAGAGCTGAAGGCTATGGTGCATGTTTGGCCGAGGAGATAACGGGGGCTCGGCTGCTGTTGCCGGAGGGTCAGCGCTGCCCAGCGGTGCCTGGATCACACTGGTTCTGCTCAGAGTATTTTTTAGATCTGGATCCTGGGACTGTGCGGGGGACAACTCATCCTTCTGTATGGCTCAGGTGTGAGTGCTTGTTTTGAGAGGAGGCACACCTGTCTTGAGGACTGGTTGGAGGATAGCTGGTCTTTACAGAGACTGAATAGAATCAGAATTGTTTTGGTGGGAAGAGACCATTGAGATCATCAAGTCCAACCATTCACTCAGCAAGGCTACCACTATATACCGTGTCCCTCGGCACCACATTTCCATGGCTTTGAAACCCCTCCAAGGATGGGGCCTCCACCACTGCCCTGGGCCAGCCCTTGAGAACCCTTCTGGGGAAGAAATTGTTCGTAATACCCAACCTAAACCTCCCCGGTGCAACTTGAGACCATTTGCTTTTGTCCTATTGCTTGTTCCTTGGGAGGAGAGCCTGACCCCACCTGGTTCCAAATGCCCTTCAGAGAGCTGTTGAGAAGGTCTCTCTTGAGCCTCCTTTTCTCTGGTCTAAACAACTCCAGGTGCCTCAGCGGCTCCTTACCGCACTTGTGCTCAGGACCCTTCCCCAGCTCCGTTGCCCTTCTCTGGCCACGCTCCAGCCCCTCAATGTCCTGCTGGGTGTGAGGGCCCCCAGACTGAACGCAGTATATGCTGAGGTGTGGCCTCACCAGTGCCAAGTACAGGGAAATGGAAACTGCTGCAAGGGCTCAGCCTGGTGCAGCTCTCGAGCATTTCTCGCTGCTTCTGAGAACATCCCCGTGGTTTAGCAAAGTGGCCCAGATGTGCTGGGTTTCCAGGCTGCTGTAGATGCCTGAGTTCAAGGGGAAACCACCTAGAAACCCTCTGTACCAGGAGTGAGCTTTTCTGGAGCACAGTCCTGTGTAGATGCCTCAAGCTGTTCTGCTGGTGTAGGTATTGTGGACATATACGTGGTAATCTGGGTAAATGTAAGTCTGTGTGGTAGATTGTAGCCTAAAATAGGTTGAAGCTGATGTTTCTTCATTCTCGTTTTTCTTGAAGCCATCTTAGTTATCAAATATTGATGTGATAGAGCTCAGATGCTGAGATCTCTGTTGAATCTTGAACGCAGAGGGGAAACAATTTCCCTTTTGGAAAATGAATGGCTGGGGTGAGAAAAACAGTGCAGATTTCTGTAGAGTTGTCTGGGGAGCACACTTAATGCTTGATTAAATATTTAATTTAGCAGCAGCGTCACACTCTACTGTGAGCCATGAAATCTTGTTATGGAATTATAATCTCTTAAAGAATAAGTGTGCTACCTAGTGACCTGGCTTGTACTGTGTTTAGTGCTGGATCACTAATTCCAAAGAAACAAGTCTCGAGTGCTTTAAATTGAATATAAACAGTGGTAGCAGGTCTGTTTTGAGCCTGAATCAATAGAATTGGGTCAGATTCCTAGAACAAGATGACTGTGGGCTTTGCTTTGAAAGGCAGCAAGCCGCCAGCTCAGATCTCTGTCCTGTTACAGACATAGCTGTCTCTTTAGGCCTGCGTACCTCTGTTACATTATCTTTTCTGTGCACGTGGTTTTGCTAACTTGAATCCTTGTAGCTTCTTACTTCTCATCTCCTATGCAGTAATTCATGTGCTTTCCTCCTGTTGGGTTACAAAAAGCATAAAAGCATCGTGACTGCCAAAAAAATTGGATTCTGTGTTAATGTGGGCTACTGGAGTGACGAGTATTTTTCTCCTTCTGAACAGCACATTGCAATTCCAAGGCCCGATCGACCTACGGAAGTGCGGACTTTCACATTTTATCTTTCAAATATTGGCAAGGACAGCCCCCAGGGGAGTTTTGACTGTATCCAGCAGTATGTATCTAGGTGAGTGGTACAGCAAAAAAAGATCTAGTGCTTTTTAATATATATGTGTCTATCTTTTGTAGAATCATTTTTCTGACAAACCCGAACAAAACTTAATATGTGTTCTGTCTTATTGGAGTCTTTCTAATCTGTGCGTGTCTGTTTAAGTAGAGAGGCACTCGCAGAAGAGTCTACCTCTCAGCTTCTTTCTGTCCCCTCCTGTTACTTAAATAACACAACCCCAGTTACTCCCCAGTGATAGCGATGTGCCTATTTGCAGTGTGGGAAGTATCTTTTCCATTGCATTTCTTTTGCAGCAATGGCAATATCCATTTGGATTGCCTTGGAAGCATACAGGATAAAATCACGGTGTGTGCTACCGATGATTCCTACCAGAAGGCAAGGCAAAGCATGGCACAGGCGGAGGAGGAGACCCGCAGTCGGAGTGCTATAGTTATCAAACCTGGGGGAAGATACGTAGGTAAGCAGCACCTTGATACTGGGGGCGTCTTCACTGCCTTCTGAAGTCAAATGCTGGCCTTTGTTTGCTTGACCATGGAAGTCTTTAACCAATACCTGATAGTTCCTTATGGGTGTCTGGTTTATTAGGGTGGTACTTTCCTTGTGTTGTGACTTGCTTCCATCTTCACCCTAGAACGTGCTTGTGTGGCCTCTGAGGATCATCTGTGTGCAGTTGCATCGCTCTGGCATTATTTCGCGTTTGTCACGCAGTGATGCTGAGAGCATACTGCTGATCCATCAGGATTGTCCGTGCTCCTCGCCAAGTCAGATAAAATGTCCCACCGCTGTCATCACATATGCGGTGTGTGCTTGTGCTTGAGACCATAACATGCAACATACAGGATGCCGATAGCAGAGCCCTTGCATTAATAGAGACTACAGCAGCACTGCTGACTGCAGCCGCTGCACCATCTTACTGTGACAACAAAAGGAGATTCTTAGAGGAGGGAATAAAACTGGCAAGTACCATCGGGCTCCAGAAGGAGCCTGCGGAGGCCTAGATTTCAGCTCAGGTCTCTGCTTAAGCTCAGTCTGGTCACAAACTGGCACAAATATTAACCAGAAAGTAGAGTTTTGGGTTGGTTGGTTTTGGTTGACTGTTGTGTGTCGTGGGGTATTTCCCCCCCCTTTTTTTTTTTTGAGTCAGATGTTTTTTCTGCAGCACGTGTGATCTGTAGCTAGCCTCTTCTCATAGGGTGCCTGTGATGCAAATGGTGAGTTGCAAAATGTAGAACTGCCCCTGACTCGTGGTTTTATCAGCCAAGTGCTCAAAGCTGAGAAATAAGAGAGTAATCGGGAAGGAAGTACATTGATTTCCTGTAGACTAGAAGATTTTTTTTGTTGTTGTTGTTTAGGTTATATTTGAGAACATTACGTTAAGTGGATGAAATTGTTAGGCTTATGAGAAGCGTCTCAAAGCAAATTGCTTCCTGGAAAGATAAAGCAAAATCTTTGATTTAAAAATACTCCTGCTAAAGTGTTCAGCACTCTGAAATGGAGGTACCACCACGTAAAGAGCAGTGGAGCGGCATGTGTGCTGCATAGAAGACGTCAGTGTTTGAAATGGGAGGAAAGCACTGGTCCAAGAAGGAAGAGGCTGGTCAAGGACGGTCCTCTTGTGGGATATGCGTGTATTTGGTGTGCCAGCACCATCGGCTGATTCAGTCGCAAGCTGGTCTGGACGGAGGTGGCTGGTGGTCGCACTTCCATGAGAACTCGGTGCTTCGGCATCAGTGGAGTCGTTCCAAGAAGGTCAGGTGTGGAAGGATTTATATGAAATGTTGAAATTGGAGATCAACAGAACACTATAGATGGGCACTAACACTTGGACGAATAGATGTGTAAATAGATAGCTGCAGGGGGATGTGTGTCCTTATATGTACCCTAAATACATGTGCGTGTATATACGTCTTGTCTACATGCACACGGATATTCTAAAATACTTCACGTCTGGCTTAACTTAGTTTGTTGTTTTCCTATCATTGTGCGTTTTGGCTCTAGCCTTAAGTGAAAATGTCCCAACGTGTGTTTGCTGTTCGTGACCTGGCAACGCTTAAGGGAGTTCTAGAAAGCTGATGAATCTTCTCTTGTCCCATGTCGGGAAATGAAGTCCAAGTTGACCTCTGAATTTTAGAATATTTAATGTGTGAATTGTTGTTTTGCTCCCTCTCATCTTAATTCAGCCCTGCCGAGATGGGCCGTACTTACTTGCATCAGTGCGATGCGTAATAAAAAGCCAGGAAATGAGGACTCAGTTACGCAATCTACATTTCAATAAAATAAACACTGCAGACAATCACCAGTATCTTCAGATGACTCAGTTGAAAACATTGCTTCCTAGCAGTGGAGAATTGCCATGCTGAAATAAACCTCCAGAACTCTTGCAGTAACTGCTGGTTATTGTTTGTCCTAGTGAAGGTCGCTTTCTTGAACTGAAGTGATTATTGATTGCACCTCCCAGTTTTAGACCTTGGACCCTACAAATTTTCCTCCTCGATTTGCTGGTTTGGTAGCAGGAATCTGCTTTTGTGAGCTGTTTTTGTATACCAAATAGTAAAATTCCCCGGTTCGTGCTTTGGGAAATGATGCGACACTTGTGCGAGGATTCTGGTTAGAGCTGTTTTTCAATAGGAATAAAAAAAAAAAAGTTAATTCTTGTATAATGCTGTCAGGAACCCAGAACCACATTTGGGACAGATTTGAGGAGCCTCCCTTTGAGGGCTTGAGATGAGCTTCTGAGACACCTTTATGTTCTCACATGTATCTCCCTGTAACTGGAGGATGAAGCAGCTATTCCTGCAGCGTAGAAAGGGCTGTTCTGTCAGAACAGACAGCACGCTAATGAATAGGCCGATGTATCGGTGTTAGACCCTATTCATTTGGCTGTGTTTGGCAGGGGGAAGGGAGATAGACCCAGCCCCATAAAGTTCCTATTGTTCTAAAAGCAGAAACATCTGCTAGAGTAACATTTTTGCTGAGCTCAGCAGCAGGGGAGCCTCTTGTTGACCAGTTCTGGTCTTTCCACTCCGAATTTCAACTCTTCTACATAATAATGCAGAATTTTCTTCTCAGAAAGAGGGGGAAAAATGGTTAGATTCACAGCGGGGATACGTACGCTTGGGGTTAAATGAAAAGCCGGCAAATAAAGAGTGTGTTACATAAGCTTGTGGTCAACAGTACTCAGTTTTCCAGAGCTCGTTGTTGCTGTTTACTCGTTACAAGCTTGTCACGAATCATAAAACTCATGGAATACTTGTTCTGGTGGCCTATCGGAACATTGGGGTGTGCTGGTTGTGTTTGTCCTTCGTTGTCATCTTCTAGCACTTCATTCACGTGTTGACCACCCACTGGCCTTTGCAAGGTGACTGCTGCAGTTCACTATTCTCATCTCATTTTAGGCAAAAAGGTTCAGGTGCGTAAACCTGCACCAGGAGCTTCCGATGCTGTTCCCTCCAGGAAGCGCCCAACGCCAGTCAACCTTGCCAGTGCAATAAAGAGAGGCAATAGTGCGATTTCTCAGAGACCCTTCAAAGATAGGGTTGTGCACTTACTGGCACTAAAGCCTTATAAGAAACCTGAACTTATTCTCAGATTGCAGAAGGATGGACTTTCTCAGCAGGACAAGGATTTGTTGGACAACCTTCTGCAACAGGTTTGTACTCTTTGACAAAGGAAACAATTTAGGTAGAGGGAAATGTCTTGTCAGAACGGTTGTACCTTCTGTGTTAGTCTGAACCTTCTGTGTGTCTCAGAGCTGCAGCTGAATGTTTCTGTAAAGGCCACGTCTGACAAGTTCACAATTCTCATTGCTAGAGGTGGCAAAAGCCTCTTGTTTTATACACCCTGGTTTGTGTGTATGCAACTAAGCTGTATGATTTTGGTTCACCAGATCAGTCACTTAAGAGTCACTTAAGACTTTTGTTCATTGTGGGGAGAATTACATAACAGAGGATCTATAACTGTTTGATATGTCATAACCTATAAATCTGTATATTTTTAATGTGGACATAAAGGAACCTGTTCTGTGTGGATATATGTAATGTTTCCTTTGTGAAGGAAAAAAAAGATGTCCCTCTCCATTAAGCGTTCCATTTTTGCGTTGTTCAGCCCTGTGCCTTTCCTGCTTAGAGCTGCACCTGGTTAGGTGTGAAGATCATGCAGCTTCTTACAAAGCATATTATTTGTTTGTCAAGTGTGAAAGCTGTCTCCAAGCTGAATCCGTTCTTAATGCTTTGAGTCATCTTGAAGGTGCCATTTTAGGAATTGCAGTCAATACCTTTAATGTGCTCACAAGGTAAACACATCATGGATATTTATTTAAATGCTGCAGCTGGCCTCTGTTGTATTTTGATTTTTATTTTTTTTTTCTTTTTACTCCTTTCCAAAGCTGGAATGAGACAGTAAGGAGTTAGTTTGCCTGAGGGCACAGGGCAGGTCCTACTGAAAATGGAGTTACTGCTGGCACAGCATGCTCCTTCCCTATATTTTAATCCTGTCCCTTAATTTTCCAGCAGCACTAGAATTGTTTTGAACACCCTTTTGAATGCTATAAATAGGTTTAATACTAGAAACACTGTTTCTGATAGTGACCTTTTATCAATGGTTTCACAAACCCCTGGCAGGCAAGTGGTGTGTTTGCAGTGTCTGCATTGTCAGCCTGATTGGGCTAAATGCTGATTATTTGGCTGTAAATGTATTGCTCATAAACTTAATCTCCTTTTAGCGCTACCAGGGCTCCCATCTGCAGGCAAGCACAGATAAGCTAAAGATTACAGGGTGCGTTAAAGCTGGGTGTCTAAATATGTCTAGGTGTAGGTTTCATTGTACTGTTGCATCCCTCATGGGACTCTGTGTTCCCACTGGCCTTTTTGCCTCATTTTGCAAGGTTTCTATTTTTGGGAGGCCTGGGGTGGAGCTTGCAGAGTCCCACACCAGCAAAACAAGGAGGTGGCAGCTTCCAGCCTCTTCACAGAGAAAGTCCGAGTTGTTGTTCTGCCCGGGCTACAAGCCCTGCCAAGCAGCATGTCTCCTGCTGTAAAAGAAGCAGTAACCAGAGAGTGTCTTGGAGAGTTTTTGTGAAAGAACCTGGCTTTGTTTTTGTCTCTTGGGCATGTTTACTGGGATATCTAAATGTAAAACAGAGCTCAAATTCTTGTATTTTGGCTCAGGGTTTTGAAAAGCTGACAGAACTGGAAGGAAAAACAGAGTATTTGTCGTGTAAACTGATAACTATATATTTTTTTACTTATCAGGAGAGCTTTGCTATATCACTTCTGCAACTTTTTGCTTTTAAATTCATAGATTTTTTTTTAATATTAGGTCATAGTCTTCCTTAAACAGAAGCGGAGAAATTAACAGCATCTTCCACTCCTTTTCTTGGTTTTTCAAGGCTATCTTACTGCTGCATGGATAGTAGAAATTCATAAGCACTACCATCTCCTGAATGGAGTGAGTAATGGAGAACACTAATCTTTAAACAAAGGTGCGATATCTTTACTGGTTGAATAAAAGCATCTTCCAGTTTGAAGTGTAATAACAGTCATTAAGCTGAGTGGCTGAAGCAGTGAGTTTGGGCTTTGCCACTTGGTCAGCCTGGCTGTGGGCACAGCGTTCAGCACCTCCGACTCCATATCCATTCTATAAAAATACATTTCGGGTTTTGTTTTCCCTCTAAACTGGCAGTGCTCTGCAGTCACCTAAGAAGGGTTCACTAAGACAGTATCTGTTAAAGCTTAATTGGGGCTTTTTGGTTTGTGCTAATACTGTATTTTTCATATGTGTAACCAGCAGACAGAAGTTTTCAGTCAAGCTGTGGAAAGATTGATTAAAGTGGGATAGCTCTTAACAAGTTGTTTCCATTCTAATACAATCCTGCTGGTTTTGGCAGTGTGTCCTGTCCATGTAGGCACCACAGAATGTGTGTGGGGTTTTTTTTGTGAAACTACACACTCGGAAAGCTTCTCGTACGAGCGTACCGAGTGAACTGCAGCAGAGGACTTCAGTGCAGTGCTTCACTGTAAAACCCCGGGTTAGAAGCAGGAAATCACTGGGTTTGTTCTTGCCCTAAAGTAGTTCTGGGAAAAGTTCTTCTCCATAAAATCCAGCAAATGATCGTGATGCACTGAACTCTACGGTGCAATCCGCAGGCTCCCTAGTGCGTTGTATCAGCAAGGCATTCTCCTCACTGCTCCTGGAGAAAGTTGCTGTCACCCGTTTTACTGACTTCTTAGTAAGACATTGTCTTCTGGCAATTGTTAACTAAGCTACTGCCACAAAAGTTCCCCTGTCAGCTAATAAACCGTACCATTCTTAGCTATCGGACAGGTGCGATAAGTGAAGTGCCCCTTCTCGGTAGGGTTTATTTCCAGGTATTTCCATAAACTGATGTTGTACCGTTCCAGACTATCCAAGCCGAATAATCTGTTTAGATGTGCCTTGTTTCCCAGTAAACTCGGTATGCTTTGGAAACTCTTAACAAACCATTACAGTGACAAAGCAAAAGGAAAGGCACAGTTTGATTTAAATAATCTAAATAATTAGGAAACGAAGTATAAAGTCTCTCCTTGTTCTCTGATGCTCCTAACGGCCGCTAACAGATTTTGCCTACATCTTAGATGCCTTTTGTTAGAACAAGTGAGAAAATAAAGCTAACAGATTTTTGCAAATTACTTTTGTTTCAGGTGGCAAATCTGAGTGCCAAGGACAGCACTTTCACGCTGAAAGACTGTGTGTACAAAGAGGTGCAGAAGGACTGGCCTGGCTACTCTGAAGGAGATCAGCAGTTGCTGAAGAGGATACTTGTTCGGTAATTATTCCATATTCTCTGCAATATCATCTGGAGCTTGAAAATACTGGGCCAGATCGGTTGCTATAAATCAGGGTAATTGAAGTCAGCAGAACTGTGGTAAGGTGAGTTAGTTCAACACAAAGTAAATCTATTTATCATCCAGGCAGCTGTGGAAGTTGATTAAACCTGAATATCAAAGTGGATGCACTTTTCAGACCAGCCTAGGTTACCTTTAAATCATTATACTAACAACTAGGGGAAATACCTGGATGAGAAACAAAGTGTGCTGCATTTAGAAGTTAATGGTGGTTTAAAATCCTGGGAGGTGAATGGATTAGGGTAAATACATTGTCTATGGGATGCCTATTCTCATGTTCCACACTGAAAATAGCCCTTAACAGAGTGAGTTGAGATGATAATTTTTTTCATTGGTTGCTGAAGAATTTTTTCCTCTACAGATATTTTTCCTTCGGTGAAGCCTCCAAGCTTGTCTGGCAGGCAGCAGGGAAAGAGAATGTATCTCCCAGGTTTCTAAAAGAGAATTCTGCTCTGAGTGTTTTTATTTCCCTCTCTGGGGTTTCACTGTATTTGTACTGAGTTGGTACAGATTTCATAATGCAGACGGAGCTTTCGCTTACTGTTTTTGAGACTTATTTTATTGCACTTTTGGTTAAGATTAAGTAGAGTGGGCTCTCTTTGAACAGTTTCCATGATTTGAAAGCACAGTTGGCTGGGAGATGAGACTTGAAACCAACAGAAACTTGCTATTAAAGTGCTTTGGCGTGCTGAAGAACCACCAAACTCGTTTAAATGGTTTTGATGGTGAATTATAATTAAATGGAAAAATACAACTGCCATGCAATCTTTATGGCTTTCAAAAAAGTTAAAATTTGTCCCTATAGAAAGCAATGATTACTGTGGTTTGTTTTTTTTTTCTAGAATTGTGGCATTCAATTATGTGAATGTCTATAAATAGACCTTGGAAAGGATGTATTGAACTGCACAAACAAAGACCTGCTCGGTCAGTGCAGGTAACGAGGCTTCAGAATGGAAAACACATGTAGGGTTGAAGACAGTAGAAAAACACTCACAAAAAGGGCACAGGTACCACATACGAGACTGCGGGATGTCGCTGGCTGTGGCAGTCTGTGTGGTTGCCTGGATTCAGCCAATTGTTACGTGTCCTCTCAGATTTCGCGTCTAGTTGCCGCTCAGTGGTCCAACAACCGCAATAACTGGCACATCTGCAAATATGAAAGCTGTATCTGAACAGTGCTCATGTTAGACTAACTCATTTTTCGTCATATTTGTTTTCCATCTTCCACTGTTGTAGAGAAATGTTCTGCTGCTGTTGCAAGAGCTGCTGAATTCAAAGTAGTCATCTTTCATTCACTTTTTTAAAATCCGTAATTACCATGTTAAGAAATGTGACAAGGTTGCTAAGTCTAGTGAGACAACATCCAGAAGGCCACTTTCACTGTGGCGTTTGTGGAATATCGCTGTTCCCCTTCCTGTTTTCACAGTCTTGGAGTACTTTCCTTGAGTTGATTGGTGGCTGTTGAGATAAATTTTATTTAGATCAAACAAAGCAGCAATGGAGCCAGAATGGTGGTGAAACTGCAAGCGGCTAAATGTTGCTGCAATACAGCTGAAGGTTCAAGCTCAGGTTAAAAGAAAACCTTGTCGGTCACGGGCTCTGTCTTTGAAATAGTCTTCCCGATGTTTGAAAAATAGGTGTACACTTCAAAGCTGATTACAGCCTCTTGTGGAAGAATTTAGATGTTGGTTATTTAGACTGTACAGCTGGTGACTGCAGAGCCTAGTTTATTAAAACCTTTAACCCTGAACTTTTTTTCAGCTCGACAGCTGCAACTTGATGCAACAGTAGTTTTTCCTGGGTGATTAATGTATGGGCGGTCTGGCTGGTGTCAGGAGAGGAGGGCAAAGCTGGTGCATCGTGAAACTTTGCTCCGAGATCTAGAGAGCCCTCTGGGTGGTCAGGAGTGGAGGTACCCTGCCTGAGTGCGAGTTACCACCTTTATGTGATTAGAATGACTTGAACTGTACTTTTTTCCTACGACAGGTTTCTGTTGTTCGTTAAATACTGCAAATACAGAGTGGAGTAGTGATTATCTTGCACAATGCAATGTAGAAGTATTATTCTGAAGTCCTAAAGGTAAATCCTGGTGGACCAATAATACTGTAACAGTTCCTGTTATAATCCTGCTTTTCCTGGATTTGGAGGGGCTCACTTCTGAAAGAGGACTGCCGTTCCTGTAAAATGTTAGTTTAAAGGTGCTAATGAGCAGGAGAACTTACTCCTCAACATTGGAACTGGTTTTGGCCTTTTTTCAGTGTGCTTGCTTTCTGAGTGGTGGAGTCAGTTTTAACTGGGTGAGGCAAAGTCAGCAGAAATCAGTTTAAATAGTGTCTTGCTTATGAAGCTACATTCTTTCTGCTGATTAAAATGTATAGAACCTATCTATTTCAAAGTGCAATGACAGGTTTTACTAATCTAGATAGGGATTTTTCTAAGGCTGTAATTAATTTGTTGTAACACTTCTGTCACCAGTTCAAGAGAAAAGAGGTAAAACTGTTGGAAAATAAGTTCCATCCTCAGTAGGGAATCATCTCGTGCGCCTGTTAGCTCAGTCTGTCTCCTTCCCAGCCACAACTCTGTCAGTGTCAGTCCAGTGTGTTACCGCCACTTAGAGAGAACTGCAGAAATCGTAGGAAGGCAAAAAGATAAGCAATTACCGTATATTGGTTGATATTTTCCTGTGGTAGCTTCTTCCTAGTGTTTGTCCAAGATCGAAACTGTGACTGAACAAGCTACTTAAATGGCATCTTCAAGGAGTCAGACTTTGAGCCCAGATAAAGGCTCTTTGCTCTGTAGGAAGATTTGAAATACCATCTGTTGGCTTGTCAGGCATGGCATTTGAACAGCCCTAAATTCTGTTTTTCAGGAAACTCTGTCAGCCACAGAACAGTAGTGGTTTTCAAGGAGAAGCACCTTCCCTGAGTCCACCGAAAGACAATGTCAGCTCCAGCTCTCCTCCTCAGGTGGGTGATCCATCTGTTCCCAGTGGTGTTGGTTGCTGGATGTAGGTTCAGGCTGAGCTGTTGAGCCTGTCCATGTGTTGTCATCACCTGCTGGAGGCTCTGAGGTCAATGTTGTTGGTTTGTGGGGGTTGTTTTTGTGTGTTGTGTTTTTGGCTCCCCCCCCCCCCCTTTATTTAGTTAAGAGTTTAATTCTGGGCTCCCTCAGCTTCTGTTTCTCTTCTGGATGTAGTTCGGTGATGGCCTATGGGGAAGATCTCTGACAGTGCGTCTCGGGTTTAGTTTTAAGGGCAAAATTTTTTTCCACAGCGCTTACCATGCCTCTTGGAGCTCATGGGAGAATGAACTCGTGTTTTACTCATTACTAATAATTGACTGGAATGAAGCAGTAATAAGTAGCTCCCAAACACTGTTGAGTTATTAAAAAAACTTGGCCTTTTGCAACCTAATTGCTGTGACAGATTAGGGGCAGGTTGGTCTGCTCTTTGATTTGTTGAGATGCTAGTGAGGAGAGCTGTGAAAAGTACCTTTTGACTGTTTTTTCCATGATAATAAACTGCAAAGGAGCTGTGTTGCTTGCATGGTAAGCAGAGTGTGTCCCCACTTTTCTCAGTAGGTGCCTTAGTGCAGGCACTTCTTGCTAGTGTTGTGAAATGCCAGCTTCCCTTCTCTGCTGTGGGTCAGCCCAGACAAGTTGAGTGTTTATTCTCCTCCTGCCAATGGAATGTGTAATGCCTACTTGTCCGGACAGACGCACTGAGGATTAGTGGCAAAGAATATTAGCAGGTAAAGAAATTATGTGCTTTCTGGCAGGGAGAGAGAGGCAGTTCTCTATTGAGAACGAGAACTGTGTAACTTGTTTGCCAGGTAGCTAAGTGCGAAACGCTCTCCTGCTCTGCTGTGGGCATGTTCCTGGTGAATAAAGAACAATCCCCTTCATTTGAGTCAGCTTGGAAAGACACAATGCTGTTAAAGAGTGTGTCTTATGTTCGTCTTAATTCGATTCTGAAATAATCTAGATTGGAAAAAAAAAAAAAATCTGTTTTCTGTCTCTACATGTTTTGAAAGACACAAAGGTCTAGGAGGGATGTTTCTGGTCTCTTTGAGATGACCCAGTTGAAGCTTTGGGTGGTTGGTTGGTGTGGATCTAGAAAAGGTGGGTGAAACAAGGGCAACTGAACATGGAATAGAAATCTTTTCAGCAGTGCTTTTCATGTGGCTTGTGTCAAGCGGCAAGCCGCAGACAGCTCTTTATTGTAAGCGGTCAGCTTTTTGATACTTTATATCTGTAGTTTCTATTTAGAGAAGGGACACCTGCTGAGGGTTGCAGTCCCAGCAGGGGACTGGGATTTGGTAGTCTGGAATGCAAAGTGTTTTGGGAAAGTTCAGTTGTGGAATGAAGGCAAAATAAAAGATGGGTCTGGTAATTCTAAGGAAGCACGGCAGAGCATATGCCACAGAGGTGAAGCTGGCTGTTGGCCTTTGAAAAAGGATGGTAAAAGGTGGTGGTTCTTAGCTCTGTTGCCTGTTCAGGGAGCTACAGTTGAAGTGACTGGCCCCTCGTTTTG
>JAAGNO010018823.1:21771-32003 GCA_033439905.1 Ceryle rudis | reverse complement strand
CTCCAGCCTGTCCAGGTCTTCCTGGAGGGTGGCTCTCCCTTCTGGAATGTCAACTTCCCCACTCTTTTTGGTGTCACTTGCAAGCTTCATCAGGGTGTTCTTGATCCCAACATCCAAATCACTTACAAAGATGTTGTCTGCTTCTGCAGGAGGTCACTGCAACATCACTTCCCCCTCTTGGTGAAGAAGAGACTCAAAATAAATTCTGAGTCTGACTGTAACCTTTTCTGTAGTCTTCTCTGGGAAGCAGCTGTGTTTCTTGCTGGGGTTTTGTAACAGATCTACAGTAGCACTGGAACAGGTTGCCTAGAGAGGTTGTGGAGTTTCCATCCTTGGAGATAATCAAAACCTGTCTGAACATGGGCAACCTGCTCTAACTGAGCCTGCTCTAAGCAGAGGGGCAGAACTAAGAGATCTCCAGAAGTCCCTTCCCACCTCAGACATGCTGTGATTCTATAGTCCTAGACAGACTTGAAATAAGAAAAGTGTATCACTTACCCTTGCTTTACAATATTAAATGAACATATGTTACCTTTACTCTATGCTTTTGGAACTAATTTCATAGTCTGAGTGGACTAGTAAGCAGTCATTTCAGTTTTAGAGCTGTTAATTGAATGACTTTAAGAAAAGATTCATTGTGGCTACAGATACACAAATACACATACATGTCGTGCCAGCCTCATTTAAAAAGCAAACATGCAAAATTTGAGCCTGAAAGGGCAGAATGATACCAGGGTGAACGAGAGTGTAAGAAAAGAAACTAACAGGCAAACTGAAAATAAGGTGTCAACACTTGCAGAAATTAATGATCATTCTACATTGTTTTGGTTTTGTTTTTTTTTTTTTTTTTTTCTCTCTGAAAAAACAGTTATCTATAGAGGACAGTTTTTGAAAAAAATGAAGACTGGGGTTTCTCATGGAGAATTCTGAACCCTCCAGAGAATCATTATTGCGGAATCGGCCCTTTACAAAATTCATCTTTTCCTGCTATCTTTTGAAGTTGCTAAGACATCAATCTCTGCAAAACTCTCCTGACTTAGTATTCATCTCAGACTGTTTTAGATGTTTTCTTGAAGAAGTCTGACACCTCTCTATTCTTTCCCTGAGTACAAGATTTGCATTCTCAAAACATTATTTATCATTAAAACAGAAGCTTTCTAATGGTACCCTTTGAGACCAGTAATACACATTCTTTAGATTTGACTTTTTTTTTTACAGCATTAAGCACAACAGAACTAAATGTCCCACTTAAAATGTACTGGAGCTATTCTCCTAACCAGATTTCTAAAAATCCAACTCTCAGGTCTGCAACAACCAATAACAAAAAAAAAACCAACCCCAAACCACAGCAACTTTTTGAAATAGTTGAAGTTTGACACATTTGTGATTTTTAAATGCTGTCAGTTCATAATTTAGGGGGTTGATCTGTCAGAAATACATAGTGTCATCGCTATCATATGATAGCCACTGGTATCGTATTCTGATGGGGTTAAAACCATTTAAGTCTGATGGGAGATCATAGCAGATGAGTAGATCAGATAGGGAGTAGCAAGATTAACAGTGAGTTGGGAAGGGCTGAACTCCAGTTACTACACCGTTGTAGCAAGTCTAGTTGCACTAATCTGCACTCTGAAACAAAGATACTGCTTTCAGCTGCTGAAGCGGGAATAGAAGGAGGAATGCCTGCTGCAGTTTTATTAAGATCTGCGATGTTTTTTCTGTCATAAGTTAATCACATGACCTAATTCCATATACATTTTTTTTTAAAATCTTGATGGTACAGAGGAGTGCAAAGAAACTGGATCCATAGCACGTATATTTTTTTTGTCTTTTTTGTTAAATCTGCAGTTGTGTGGCACTATTAAGACATTCAGATATCCTTATTACCTTTATTAACAGGAAGAAGACATGCCATATGTTTTGAGTTAAGGAATACCTTGACAAGCTTGATAACTTAAATGTTTAAATTTAAAATCTCCTCTTAAATAAATTAGATCAAGTAAGAATATTTGTACAAGTTATTACTTTTTCCATATGTCCATTTGTGACTTGTTTAGTAAGACAACAGCTCTGCAAGCCAGCAGGACACTCATGAGGAGAAATTAATTGCTTTTTTCTTAATACGTCTGTAACAGAATAATATGAGCCTTTTTCATTTTCCAACAACTTTTAATTACAAAATGAAATAGACACATCAGAGAGAATATCAAGGGAAAAAAACAGTAAGGATTTTGTTAAGGGTATTCGGTAGTATAAATAAGCTACGTTTATAGTTCATTCACGTAAAAAAATATCTAACTAGTAATAACTGATAAGTGATAAACTCAAAAATAGAACAATTCTTCAGGGAGGTCACTGTCAGTGAAATAATCTTCAAAAGCCTTAAATTCTTATGCAAGGAGAAAAAGAATCATTTCTCCATGGTAAAGGGAATGACAGTGATATTAGGTAGAGTTAATAATGTAAGGCAGGAACTACAGTGAGGAGAAAATAATTTTATAATTAATAGACATTGCCAGCATCATCAGACAACACTGTTTAATTTTTCTCCTCTAGGGAGATGTTGCATTCATCAGTAATCAACCAAGTTCCGATCTATAGTCAAAGCAGTACTGGTTTCAAGAGCACGTTAGATACGTTAGATCTTGTTACCAGATGTAATCTTAAGCAAAACCAGGGAGAGTCCAAGCAAACTAAACAAGACGTGTCAAGAGAAAAGTGATGTGACTCGCAGGAAAATAGGTTTCCTTCAGTTTCAATAGCTAGTGAGTGTCTAGTTCTCCATATATGTGATGGGAAAGGCTGGTACTTCTGAAGGCTACGAAAGAGGTAGCATGTCCTTTAGCATTTAGGCACCATAGCAACTCATCTACTTTGATATGTTTTTCTGCAAGCAGCTATGAGTCAGATAGATTTTCTCAAAGGTTGGTTATAAAGCATTTCTAACAGTGTGAAGTATTAAATATGGGTAAGATAATTTATCTTAGAAACTTCTCTAATTTACTTCAGTGGAGGAAACATTTGCTGTTATTCCTAAGGATTAAGGTATCTAATCATTTTGGCCACACAGCAGGTTATGTTTTACTCTGAACAGATTGGACTCAGAAATGTTGCTCCCCATGGTCTTAGCCAAATCTCTCCCTTGTAAGCCTGAAATTCCTGAGGTGTTCTATTTTAAATAAAGAAACTTTGTCTCTCAGTTCTCCTGTTAACTCTACCATTAAAACTGAACAATTAATAATTAAAGGTAAAATAATTTGCAGAAAGACTTCAGTTGCAGTTCCGTGGATTCTGTGCATAGCAGACTTTTAAAGTGATCATGCATTAGTGAGGCTTCCATATTAACATTTTTCAATTTGTGCCAGTTTCTTTAGGTTATTAAATTTTATAATTACATTAGCATTTAATATTAAAAAAAAAAAAAAGCAGTTTGGAATATAGGAAATACGGAATTCATTTTATTAGCAGTTACACTTGGAAGACTAAACACTTTTAACCCAAGTCATAGAAGCCTACACAGCCAGAGGAGGGATTTGCAAATGGTGCTGCTCGCTATTACTTACATCTTCATTAACAAATTATCAGCTTTGCTTGTACTTTACTTGAATATAATATTATTTGCTGATAGTGGAGTTATCTATGTAAAAGTAAGATTATTAGAGGTTACTCAGCTACATTTCAGAGTACAAAAGTATGTCTGTTTCTAATTGCTGTATCAAAATTTACACACAAATCATATCTTATTCCTTTGACTCACCAATTATAATGGGTGAGGTTTATTAACCAGTATGATTAACTTTGATGATGATGACTTGCCAAAATCTTAGGGGTTAAGCTAGAGGGCAAAAGGGCATGGTAGAAGTGTTCTGTGTTAAGTCAAGGGGAAGAGGTTTATGTCTGAGCAGTTCTAGAAGGGAATTAGAAATATTTAACACAGCAGTGCTAACTCTGCTTTCAGATAAAGACGGTAGAAACACTGGAGCTTGGGCCTTCCCCCAAACTTCTCATATTAGTCCAGGATTCAGATATTCACTAAAGAAATAAAGTAATTGACTTCTAAGCTTTTAATCTAAAGAAGACTTAAGCCATGTCCCAGAGCAAGCCTTAAACTAGTATAGGGCGTAACTGGCAGGATATTCTTTAGTCTTGTTGCATTTGAGTCACTGGGCAGCTAAGAATGCAAGACTTTCTAGAGGTCCTATCCAAATGGACTCTCCATGTCCTATCTTAGTATCATTAAATGGCTATTAGGTTATATAAAGTCGTAGTTTTTATTTTTGCTCTACTAAAAGCAGAATCAAAGCAGCTATAAATGTATGACTCCATATTTCTACCCAGCCAGCACTTAAACAAGAAATCTTAGTGCAGTACAGGATAAATTTCATCCAGTTTTTGAGTTTATTTTATTGTGCACCATACACAAAGATAGATCTGTCATCATCATCTGGATTATTTTTCATTGTCATTCAGATGAAAATTTTCTGGTTTATAGAAGATGAATTACAAATTACCCTTTGGGATTAAAACAATGTATCTTCATTATCTCCAGAGGTTTATAGAACCCAGCATGATTTTTAAGCATATTTTTTTGTTAATAGACATTTTTTTATTGTCCGATAAGAAAACAAACCAAACAATACTAAAAGCCACAAACTTTGGTTAGAAGAAACTATCAACATACTACCATAGTTTTAATATAAAGGAGAAAAAGTAGTTTTAGGAAAAAAAAAAAAGTCTTCATGTAATAATGATGTTTGATTATTCCACTAATCACTTTTATTTTCTTTCAGTGAGCAATTAAAAGTTAAATGTTATGATATCATGAAATAAACAGCTTTTGAGCTTCTTCTGACATTCTTGCAATGTGTAAAATACAGCTTGATTGGGTAGCACCCTGATAAAAGGAATTTTCACAGAAATGGGTGTGGCTGGTTAAACCCGTTCTTGCAGAAGCCCCAAATTTTGTACAGTTTTTCAAGGAAGTTTTGCTATGTCTCAGTTCCTACAGTACTTTTTTGCATTTGCAATTCTAGGTCTATGCTATCAGCATATCTCCTTGTAAATATTTTCCACACATTTTAACTTTAAAGAAATAAGGATTCAGAGTTGGTAAAGACATATGAAATTAGAATTTACCAATATAACCATCAATAAAGACGTAGAAACTCTGATTTATTCAAGTTTTAAATTAATTGAGAAAAACTTGTTCTTAAAAGATGGTTGCAATAAATTTTTCATCTTTAATCTGTGATCTTGTCCTAAAAGTACAATAACATGAAAATATCACAGCAGATACTGGATATTATAATACTGGTTATTAATGTCCAGATGTTTCCAGTACCTGGAATCATTAAAAACACTGAGCCAACCTGAATGCTTTGAGATGATGAGTATTTAACTTCTTCATTAATTGAGCTTACCCTTTTTATTTCACATTCTGTAATGGAATAGTGTAATTCAGTCCACTGAAATATTTCTTGAAAAGTTGGTAATAGATACTACCTGTTCATTTAGTTGAAAAAGGAAAATCCATCAGCTAACCAGGAAAATGTGGAAATACTATGTTTATCAATATATTAGGTTTATAGGTTTATAGCATTCCTAGTGTACTGTAGTCAGTAAAGAATTTAGTATTTATTGTAGTGGGACTGGAATGCAAGTGTTCATCAAACATAATGGAAACTAACTGTAAATAGCTGGTCACCCTAACAGTTTTAAAGAATTGCTGAAAAACTAAGTTAAAGCAAAATCCAGGTCAGTTGAGAAGCAAACAGAAGAAAAAAACCCAAAAAACCAAAACCCCAAATGAAACAAATGAAAACCACAAAAAAAACCAAACCAAAACAAAACCCCCACAACCACAAACCAAACAAATAAAACACACACACACACACACACACACACACACAAAAACCCCACAACCAGAACACAAAACCCCAACCAAAACTAAACACATTTCTACCTACATTTACTTATTTTTATTATGACTATCATCTAGTCACTTAGATGTGGCTTCACCTTGAGGTGCTGTGCTTGCTCTGTACAGGAAAACAATTCGTAAGAGCTTGGAAAGCTTCTTAGTAATGTCGAAATTACCTGACCTGTCTGGGCAATTCACAACATTCTGAGTTTACAGATGTGCTCTCTGCATGTTTATCTGCAGGAGAACAGCACAGTAAGAGAAACTTCCTGTAATTCACTAACTGAAAGTTCTCCTGGGAACTGTATGGCTTTTGGTGGAAGGGCATTGGTTTGCCTAATGGCAGGCAGAGGTGGCAGTTTGCACAGACTGGTGGAAAGGAAGCAGCTGTGTATCACCCACCCATACCCTGTATCCTGCTGTCTCCTTAAAATTTCGTTTTCTTTCAAGGTTTGCCCTACGTATACTCATCAAATTTTAAATAACAAGGAACCCACAATTCTGCATTTTGCATCTTATGGAGACCTCAATAGTAGATTGCTTTCCTTTGACTGTAAAGCTAAGCAAACAGATATAATCGCAGAAGACATATTATTCCTCACTCTGAGCTCCAGCTGGGTCAACATTTGATTTTCCTGTTTGGCCCTGCAGCCACTCTAGGACTACCCTGGCTTTGCTCCAGTATAGCTCAATCCTGAGTTGAGAGACAAAAATGTATTGGCACTCTTCCCGTGCCACACATAATCACGTTTTGTAAGTATATCCCCAGGTAGCATTAAGTCATAACTCATAATATGGCCAGTTATGGTAGTGGTGTCCCACTTTTTGTAGGTAATTATTATGCATTTTAAAGGAAAGTGAAAATGATGTATGAAAACTCAAATCATCCTCTGTGTGCAGGATATGCAGCTACAGGGCAGTCAGACTCCTTAGCGCACCAGACTCTGCAAAGTCGAAAGGCTTATTTAGAGCTGTGGTTCTTCCAAGTCCGTACCCAGAGATCTGAAGAGAAAGCCTCAGGATATTAGAGTCCACTGCTTATCATGCTGGAGAAAAACAACGAAAGGTGCTTGGAAATAACCCTTATATTGACATACAGCCACTGTGGGAAGGTTTCTGCTAAACCAGCTGGCGTTTAAAGGCTCCGGCTCTTGATAGTTACAAATTGTTGTATTGATCCTCCCTTATGCATGAACTAACTGCAGCTCAAACACTGATAAATTTTTCTGTTTTGCACTTTCACCATTTCTTTACCAGCAAGGGATATTGTTCATGCACAAAGTGCTTAGGCGGGATTTCTTGCTTACCTGAGCATAAAATGCACATGGTTTTGTTCTTATTGTAGTAAGTGAGTTGTCCTGAACCTTGTATGGTGAATCAGAAAACTCCGAGGAATGTGTAAATTAAAAGGAAAGTAATGTTCAAGCAGACATTCCTAAACCTAAGTAAGTTGTCAGTTTTTAGTCCCAGTTATGGCTGAATGTTAAGGTTTTTTTTCTTATTTCAGATGATTTATCCTAGACCTGATTTAACATTTTGAAGATTTCTAATGTTTCTGTGGTGTTTGCCTGAAATGTGGTGACTCTGGGTTACTGCATTACTAACACAGAAAGTACCTACAAATGTTACTTTATTTGTTTGCTTGTTTCTTTCTTTTTTTTTTTTTTTTTTTTTTTTTTTTTTTTTTTGTTAGCATCGGGTGCCAAATTTTTTTTTTTTAGGTATTTTTTTCTAGTTTTTTTATTTTTTTTCAGTAGACCTGGGACAACACTTTAGCTTTTCAAGGTATTTTTAGACAGTGTTGTTATTTTTTAGCCAATAAGTTTCATCAGTCAACAAGTCCTGGGGACTGAATTGTCAGGTCTGATAAAATTCATTGTTGCAAGCTGTGAAGGGTGCGAGCAAAGATACATACCTTCTGCCAGCTGTCCCGTAGTAGACATACCCATCTGCAATATGCACCTACAGTCTCTGCTATTATTTAGGGATTCAAGTTCTTAATGTGTATATCAATTTGCACAACAAAAGTGAAGGCTTATGTGTGAGTGTTTTAACCACAGTGTTTAAATGAATCATTGCATGGTACATAGCAGACATAGCTGGCTGTTAGTTATCTCAGTGCTCCAAAGTTTTCAAATAAGGACATGAACCATTCTTGTTAAATAAAGACTCTGAACCTGTGTTTGGAGGTGATTTAAGCTAACTTATTTTGGTTTGAATAGCAAGAACTTGCCCCTCCTACGAAGATGAGAGGTTGTATCTGCCAAAAAGGAGTAAGGAGAAGAGAGAGAGAGAGAGAGAGAGAGAGAAAGAAGGTAGCAAAGGACAGCTGAGAAATTCACCTTCTGTTTGAGTCCTCTGAATATACACAAGGAGATTTTGGTGTGTTCTGTGTTCACGTATAATCAGATGTAAGATTTCCTATGTAGATAAACTGACAATAGACAATGACAATACTTGCCAAACAGTGAATAACACTCATCTCACTTCAGAACTGCAGACTGTTTACTCCATATATAGAAAAGAGGTGGCAGTTTGTTTTTAAATAAGTGGCCCAGTAACATCTTTAAACACATAACATGTGATCTCCATTGCCAGGGTCTGACATCCACCGGAGTGCATGCCATGTCATGTAAATAGATGTCTAGAAGTCTGTGCAGCCACGAGGTTATTATGCACTCCTAATAAAGCCTACTGAAGTCAGCTTTTCCAGTGTCAATCACTTAAAAGTATTTTTTTCTATAGTTCATGGAATAGTATGATTTATCATAGAATCATAGAATGTTCAGGGTTGGAAGGGACCCCTGGAGATCATCGAGTCCAACCCCTCTGCCAACACAGGATCACCCAGGGCAGGCCACACAGGAACAGATCCAGGTGGGTCTGGAAAGTCTCCAGAGAAGGAGACTCCACAACCTCTCTGGGCAGCCTGTTCCAGGCCCTGTCACCCTCACAGTGAAGTTTTTCCTCATGTTGAGATGGAGCTTCCAGTGTTTCACTTTGCTACCCTTACCTCCCTTCCCATCACAGGGCACCACTGAAAAGAGCCTGGCCCCTTCTACTTGACACCCACCCTTCAGCTATTTGTAAACATTCACAAGATCCCCTCTCAGTCTTCTGTTTTCCAAGCTAAACAGCCCCAGGACTCTCAGCCTTTCTACATTCTAATTCTGAATTCATTAAATGCTAAAAAAGACCTGCAAAACAAAAAAGGTTATAAACCAGTTCAATAGTTACAATGGGTTGAAATAATAGTACAAAGCATAAATGCTTTTAGAGAGAAGTTTGTTTATTCTGTTTATCCTATGGCACCTGAAAAATAGACACCAAAACAGGCTTTGATGTGAAGGATTTTTTTTTTGTCTGATTTATTGTTTAATTATTTGGTTTTAATCTGAATTAAACTAGAATTAATTTTATAAAAAAATAGTATGTTTCCAGGCCCTACAGCTGTACAGGGGAGTGATGTTCTTATAAGTACAGTCACTAATGAAAACCAGCAATTAATTGACATTCCTGACAAGGGTGCTGATTTCATAGAGCAATTTCAAGAAACTCTTTCTCAGCAGCCAGGATTCCTGTGAGTTTGTGGCCGAATTTCTCTTGAATTCTGTACAGAGGGGGCAACTTGGATCAGAGACACAGACAAAAAAGAGAGGTGCCTTTCCCTCTTGGGTTTTATCTGCAAAGGGGTGAAGAAGGAGCTGTGTGCCTCAATGACTGGACTAAGGAGCTTCTGAGAATGAGAATGTAAATGTTGGTACTTCAGAAGCTTGAGATGCAAATCAGTCCCACTTGGACAGTTCTTAGATAACTAAATTCACCAAAATAGACAGTTGAAATTTTGATATTCCAGTTGGTCCTTTTCCTGTAAAAAGGTCTTCCTGTGACTGCATCAGTGGACAAGGGACGATGGATGTGATCTGTCTGGACTTCTGCAAGGCCTTTGATACGATCCCCCACAACATCCTACTCGCCAGGTTGGAGAGATGTGGATTTAATGGGTGGACTGTTCAGTAGATAAGGAATTGGCTGGATGGCCACATCCAGAGGGTGGTGGTCAATGGCTCAAAGTCCAGAGGGAGATCAGTGACAAGTGGTGTCCCTCAGGGGTCCATACTGGCACCTGTATTGTTTAACTTTTTTTATCAGTGACATAGCGGGATCGAGTGCACCATCAGCAAGTTTGCAGGTGACATCAAGCTGAGTGGTGCTGTTGATACACCAGAGGGACAGGATGTCATCCAGAGGGACCTGGATAAGCTGGAGAGGTGGGCCCAGGTGAACCTCATGAGGTTCAACAAGAGCAAGT
>JAAGNO010018823.1:0-21671 GCA_033439905.1 Ceryle rudis | reverse complement strand
AGCTTACAAAAAGCCTGGAGAGGGCCTGTTTACAAAGGCCTGTAGTGAAAGGACGAGGGGCAATGGTTTTAAATTAGGAAAGAGTGGGTATAGATTTATAGATTGGATATAAGGAAGTTCTTTACCATGAGGGTGGTGGAACATTGGAACAGGTTGCCCAGGGAGGTAGTTGAGGCCCCATCCCTGGAGACATTTAAAGTGAGACTTGAGGAGGCTCTGAGCAACCTGCTCTAGTTGAAGATGTCCCTGCTCTCAGCAGAGGGTTTGGACTAGATGACCTCTAGAGGTCCCTTCCAACCCAGACATTTCTATGATTTCTGTGATTTATGTGGCTGATTTTCAGATTGTGAAGTCCTTGGATGTATTGTGGTTAAATCAGAGGTGGCCAGGAAAAGGAATAATTCTTGTGGGGTTCAGTGTCTTTGGAAATTGCATATAGATCTTTTATTGAGGCTCATATATGAAGAATGAATACAGATCTATTGTGATAAACTTTCACCTTTATTTTCTTGATTTGGCATATGCAGGTATTATTCCTAACATGTTGTGAAGCTATAAATATTCTTATTTTTACTCCCTTGCTACTGCTACAGTTGCTTCTTTGTCCTCCCTCAGAGGTCCCTCTGCCAGAATCAATAACATCCAGATCAACTGAGTAATATTTCTGCAAATGTAAATCTTTTATCTTCATGGTCCTGACTAGGTAATGATTTCTAATGGAGGATTTAAAAGGAATGAGCACAGACCTTGATATGAATTGCCAGACAGATGTGTAACAAGAGGAGTTCTGAGTAGGGAAATGTAGAAGGATAATGAAACCTGACAATAATAGAAAACTGTGGACAAAGCACTGAGGGTGAGAACAAATGAACATGACTCCCATAGAACAGGGTCACAAGCTGGTGCCTGAACCATATGATTTGTTGCCAGGAAATGGAAAGTAATAAGGTTAGGCACAGAAAAACAGAAGGGCTTATAACTTCAGCAGAGTGACATGCTGCAAATATTGAACAGTAGATAGATTAGAGACAAGGGCTATTTATAATGGTATTGCTTTTTGGTTTTTTCTTTTTCTTTTTTTTTCCCATGTGAAACAACAGCAAACAATACAGACTCATGATGATGTAGGTGATAAAAGATGCAGTTTTTTGTAGCATTGTAAAAGATAGTAGAAAAACTACTGTGATCTGTTAGGTTCACATTGTTTCTTGTGTCTCAAGCAACTAAGAAAAAGTAGAGGACAGATACAAAAATGGAATAATACAGGGTCACAGAGATCTTGGCTATTTATAAAGCAAAACAGCATAGTAATGGAATTCAATTTATTTCACATTAGGTCTGTACATTGCAGATGTCTACATAGTGAATGGAGAGAAAGACACTTAGTAGGACATGGTTCACCTCATCATTTACTTATCTAAAATAAGCTGGATGACTTGTGCTGTAGAGGTGTCTCCACTGACGGCAGAGCGAATCTGTAAAATTCTCTCAGCTTTAGATGTCTATGCTGCAGATTTCCAAAGATGGGTGAGACAATTCCAATAGGACTCTAGCTTTTGGAATAAAAAAAAAAAAAAGAAGAAAAAAAGAGAAAAGAAAAGAGAAAAAGGAAAGGAAAGTAAAAAAGAAAAGAAAAAAGGAAAAGAGAAAAGAAAAGAAAGAAAAGGTCTTGAGGAGGAAAGATAGAAGTAAGGTGATAAGAGTTATTATAAATAATCTGAAAGTTGTCTACCAAATGAAAGAAATAGCAGAAACTTAGATTAAGTGCAAAAGCATCTGATAACACCAATTTGTAAAGAGATGTTAATATAACTAATTATGAATACCAATACCATTAACAGTAACCATAACTTATTTAATAACAAAATTAGACTACAATTTTATGTCTAGTTTAAAAGTATTGAAAAGAGAATGAATCCATATGGAGTCCCCCAACACACACAGATATTATATAGACCAATTAAAACATATCCAAATGATAAAATCTCCTTACACACAAAACTATTACCATTGAAGAAGATAGTTTAAGATGCATCTCATCAAACTAGAAATATGTAAATGCAGAATATAATGTATTGTATGTCTGTACAATGGTTAGATACTTATGACAATCAGTAGCAGGGGTTGACAAGGTTGGGGAACCGGACATTAAAAAAAGAATGTGCATGGGAGCAAACAACAGTACTTACAAGGGTATTTCTTACTGGCAACTTGAGCAAAGTGGAGGAGTTACCTGGGAAAAAGAATTAGATGTGGTAGAAGAGCATTTTGTTTATTTTTGGAGACTTCTGGGAGTCAAATGCAATAATGCCACTTTTCGATTGTTATTTGTCAACACTCTGCTAAGAAAGGAAAGATTTTTGACCATCATGGCTGTAGAAATGAGAAGAGGAAAAGAATTACATAATTCATTGTTCTGAGGCATTCACCCAATCCTTTATTTTTGCATCTGTCCATCTAGTGCAAAATGACCAAGCATTTCCAAGAAAGAATGCAGTGTATTCTGAGAAGTCTATGTAAAAACATTTGATATGTGAGGGAAAAAAAAAAATATAATGAACCTGTACACAGAAAGCTGGAAGCTAGATTTAGAAGAGGTGAACTAGAAAGTTTAATATCAGGTTGTATTTCATGACTTTATATTATGGCCTGTTTAGGGATCTGAAAAGATCAATATCAAATCCTTGCAAGATTTACTGCTCTGAGAGTATAATAAGGAAGGTCTACACAGCAAGGTTGGGAAAAAGTTTGAATAATATAGAGTCCCAGTCTAATTATATTAGAGATTAAAAAGTGAAATAAAAATAACTTTACAACATTATGAGGGTAGATAATACATCCTTTATGTGCCTGAAGAAAGAGATTGAAGAGAAAGACAGAAATCTAGTGTGACATTTATCTGAACAGTTATACACTTTCTCTTCTCTGATTTCTGGAAACATATGTACTCTACTCTTAGCAAAGTTCCTGTTAGCCTGTAAATGCAGCAGAATATACGTACCGTCTTATTTTGTATTCCCTCAGTCTCCAAGATTATCCATATTTTGCCATTTGATCTTGTTCCTTATTAATGATGCATCCCATTTTCTCACCATCAGTACATCTCATTAGCACATTCTGTGCCCCAAAAGGGCATTGTTTTTACTCTTTGGGGGCATAGTCCCTGGTGAAAACATCAGAAATTCTCTAGAATAGACTGTGACTGCACAAAGACACTTTCGGGACAACCTGTTTGATCTCCTTTTTGATTAGTTCCTTAGCCCCTTTACAGCCCAGCTTCTGAACCTTACCTCCTCGATTTTAATCAATAATCTCCCATGGAACAAAATTCTGAAATCCAGAGAGATTGTATCTGTCATGTTTTCCCAGTAAAGTAAATAGCTTTAAAAGAAAGACACTGGGATCACTGAAATATTTATGTAGCTTTTATTCTCATTTGCATTTCTGTCTGTATCATCTACAGAGATTTCTGTATGGGTAGAATAATTATTGATCATGAAAATGCAGCATGAAAGACTATATCAGTAATGTATAAAAAGAGGTAGAAATAATATATTGTAGATAAGTGATTCTGGCACAAACCTCATTCTAACTTTCGTCTGTCCAGAGTTGCTCCTTGAGAATATTACGGAATTGTTTTGGAAATCCAGTCAAACACCATGTCAGGAAACCTGACCCCAGTGGATATTTCTTTCAGAGGACAGCAGGCAGTAAACAAGGTTTTCTGAAGCACTAATTTCAGAGCTAACTCTGCCTGTTGGCAGACTGGATTTAACTAGTGGTATCTGGAGACATGTTAATGAATTTCAGATTAACAGAAGTGCTAAACCTAATGCTGTAATTAAGAAAGAACTGCCAATCACTGCCTCTTTTGCACTGGCACAATTTATTCTGTAGATTTCTGTTGCAGCATTATCATCTAGTGAGGACTGCAATTAATTGCTAAATAGATCCTAAAAGAGCAGTTCACAAGAATGAGAAAAACGACTGTAACAGAAGAGTTTACAGCCCATTCCATCATTTATATCCTAGGGTTATATCATTTTGGGTGCAATTTTCTATGCTGCACTTGTCCACTGCTATTCCTGGAACAGGTCTTCTAAAAAGTAGCACTTCCAAAAAAAAATTGTCTTGTTTTTAATTAAAATTAATCATATTAATTCCCAGGACTATTGAGTGCATTATCAAGAATTATCTATAACAGGAAAGATCTGTGGAATTGCAGTGAAGATTTTCACTCTCCCCATGTGATATGCATTTTTTTTTTCCATAATTTTTTTGGACCTGTTACATGAGTTATATTGTCTGCTTATTTTTCTGTTACCTCAACTGAAACAGGAAGCAACACTGTAAACTTAATTTGGCTATGGTAATATCAACCTTTTGTATGCTTTAAAAATTGGAAGAAAATTACCTCTTAGTTTCTAATTATAATCTAGAGCTACATTTTTACAGAGAGATAAAAAAATTTATATTTACACATACCTTCAGCTATTTAGTTTATTGTTCAATCTTGCTTAGTTCTAGAGAGAAAGCATTATACATTTCCATGCCAGAACAAGCATAAGAATCATGTGTATCATAAGAGTGCCTTGACCACAGGTATAATTTCTTAAACGCCTGATGCTTTGTTAGCTCCTCCAACACCAAGCTATTGAGGCTGAGCTACTGAAGCCTTTCCACTAGGATGACAACAGTGTGGATGTTCCATCAGTCATTTTTTTTTTCCTCATTGAGTATTGTGTAGTCTGCATTGCATAGATTCACACAGAAAATACATGCATAGAATTATAATACCCTCTGCATTGGAAGTTGAGGCTCATGAAACAGGTTGATTTTTCAGATATTCCTCATTTTGGTATTTAACAGTGTGAAATGAGGCAGCAAAGATGGCTGTCTGTAGCTGTTATACAACTGTCCTGGCTTGGTGGTGCAGCCAAATGGCAAATCTTCATGTCATTGCCATTGACCATTAGAAACTTTCTGAAAATCTGGTATCACTATAACTCAGAAACAGAGTTACTGCTCATGAAATCATAGATCAGTTGAGACTGGCCCTCTGGAGACGTGTAGTCTAACCCCTTCTTCTCAGAGTAGACTGAGCTACAGCAGCAGGTTGCTGAGGTCTGCATCCAGTTGGAGGTTGAGTATCTTCAGGGACAGAGACTTCACAACCTCTCAGGGCAACCTATTTAATTTGCACACTAAAAAAGCTTTTTGTTATGCTTAAACAGAATTTTCTGTCATTTGTTACTTGCCTCACTATTGTCCTGTCACTGGACACGACAGAGAAGAGTTTGGTTCCATCTTCTCTACCTTGCCCCATAAGACATTTATATACACTGATAAGATCCGCCTCTCAGGCCTTCCCTTCTTGAAGTTTAGAAGTTACAGTTCTCTTCCCTTCTCCTTGTATGACAGATGCTCCATGCACATAGCTGTCTTTGTGGCCCCTTGCTGGACTCGCTCCAGTATGTCCATGTTTCTCTTTTACTGGGGAGCCCAGAACTGGACACAGCACTCCAGCTGTGGTCTCACCAGTGCTCAGGAGACCACCCTCAACCTCCTACTCAGACTCAGCACCTCATCCGTTACCAGAACACTGACCCTGTTCTATAGTTGCCGATCAGAGAAGGAGCTTTTCTCTTGCCATTTTAAGTCTCAGGCTTCAGCATCCTGGGAGTCTTCATTTCTTAACCCAGTAAGCACAGACTATTCCTGACCATCCTTTAGCACAGCTCCTTACTTGGTGATGTGCACGCTCCCTAGCACACACTTTATGCAGGCAGAGAGCCCATCATCCGCAGCTCCAGACTCAGTAAGAGGCCTACAGAGTGATGCATCCTGCCTTGGGAGCTCAGTCAGCCTCTGACATGCTGGGGTAGTTGCTCAGGTGTGTGCTGAGGATGTGTTCTGTAGCACACCACCACCGCTGCTGCTGAGCACATGAACACTTCCAGCAGCAGCAGGGTTTCTAGCCAGCTTTTCTGCACCCTGTGCAGAAACCACTTCTCTGTGAACTGCACCCCTACGTGCATCTCTCCCAGCACCTGTTGAAAAAGTGCTTGACTCTCCCTGCTCAAAGTCAGCTCGAAACTCAAAGCAACCTTTGATGAGGAACAGCTCTGTTAGAAGCTGCTGGAAGTCACAGCCCCCTACAGCTGCCATTCCCTGGCACAGCAGGCACCCTGCCATTCCTCCAGGAGTTCCCAGGAGTCTCTGGCCATCCCAGAAAGAGTTTGCAGAAGATCTACAAGTAGAACCCAGAGAACACTGAGCAAGCCGCTGTGTCAGCTTGCTGACACAAGACCTCCAAGAGACCTCAGAGGGAGAGGCTGCCTGTTAGCCTTAACATTCCTGTTCTCTTAGCTTTTTTTTTTAACTCTGAGAAGAGATGAAAGGAATGAAAATATCTACGTTCCTCTTTGTATCTGGTTTAAGGTTCTGTGTTGCTGCAATATTTATTAGAGTTTTGCATACATATGAAGGACATAGAAAATATTACCTCTAGAAATTGCAGGACATTGTTAAATGGACTTTTATTTACATGGAACCAAACTAGTTTGTTCTTCATGGTCAGTAGTACTTTTACTGACAAAGCTAGAGGACTTACTCTACAGGAACCATCAGTTAATACATGTAATAATATTCAGACTTTTACCTATGCTATGTTCCTGAGGAAATGTTGAGTCACAGTGATGCTGGTACTTGGTAATATTGTTGTGTGGTCCTTGAGTCATTAGAATTCCTGCTCCTATAGGAGCTCCTATTCCTGCTTCTGGTCCTATATCATTATAATTTATTTCACCTGGTAAATCTTTTAGTGATCTTTGAGGAAAATGAATGTCAAGTTTTTCTTACGGAATATCAAATAACATGAAGGCAGATTTCAAAAATCAAGGTTGTAACCTTTTGTTTAGGCAAGCACTTAAAACTGTTCTGAAGGCATAAAACCGCAGCTAACAAGCAAGTCATCTATTGACTGGATGAATTTAGTGACACTACGTGTGTAGTTAGGCATGTGTTAGCTGTCTGCTTTGTTAGCAGTCACCTGAATGGAATTTTAAGTAGCACTCAGCCGGCAGAAATGGAATAAAAGATGTATTTTGAGCATAATAACTATTCTTGCAAACAAATAGAAATAATTTTGACAATAATAGAAGCTTTGTAGAAGTAATGATCTGAATATCTTTTCTCTGATTATCTTTGTTTAAATAAAATATGTATGTTTAAAGAATAGAGATAAGATATAAGTGCTAGAGATCATTACATGATTTCAATTGACAAACATTTTTTATTAAGAAAAAGTTATCTGCTCTGTTTATAACTGAAGGACTTTATACAGTTAAAGATACACCCTTTTATTGACTTTCTTATGAATAAATGTGTTTCTGATAATGACAGGTGCTGATCACTAAAAAGAGTTGCATTCATTTGCTGTTAGAAGACAGTGAGGTTTCTGCAGTCAGAAACATCAAAAGAATGGTAGATAGATACCCCAGTGAAAGACAGGAGAAGAAATAACAGCAGCTGTATATCCCTGTTTCTGCTTTAAGTAGCCTGCCTTATGGCTCCTTACTGACCACAAATCCAGCACTAACAGTGCAGTGAAGATGTGGCGGTTTCAAAAGTTCTTGGATGTTTTGTCAGTGACTGTCTTCTGCCAGCTTGTGGAGTTCATCCTCTGAAAGAGAAGAACATGGGCTCCTTTGTTGGAAAGTAGAACGTAAAACTGGTATCTTCTCCGTAATGCTCAATATTTGCTCTGCTTATATAAATATTTAATAATAATGTTAATGAAGAAGTCATTTAAAACCCATTATAAAAAGAAAGATGAGGAAAAAACCCGACACAATTTAATTCAAAAGCCCTACTGATCTCAGATGTATGTGTTTCGGCCTTAAGTTCTAATGCAAAACTAAATCACTACTTGTACAGTCTTATATATTTCCCCTGGGCTTACCTCAGACATAGAGGTGTTTGAGGTTTGAGTTAGCAGTGTGGTTATGACTGAAATCTGATTCAGAATCACTTTTAAACTTGTCAGACAGGTTTCTGCAGGTTGTGAGGTGAAAAGTGAATCATTTCTGTTTCCATTCCAGATGCATAACGTTGCGATCCTCCAAATATTTAAAACTTTGAAAAAAAAAGGGTTTGGGTTTGCTTTGGTTTTGGTGGTTTGGTTTGGTTGGTTGGTAGTTTGGGGTTTTGATTTTCTTTTTTTGTGTGTGTTTTTAATGAAATCAGTTTTACAGTACATTAATCTCTAATGTGTAAGTATGTCTAAGGAAGAATGACATTTCTAGCTGCCCATCAGTTTTATCCTTTTCTAGAGACCTGTTACATGTGGGTTTAGATTCACATTGTTACTCCTTGTATCTATATTTAAAATTCAGGCACTCATTTCTTGATACTTTTACACCTTGAGTAAATGCTTTGGGCAAGCGTCACCAAAAGGCAAGCAGATGTGTTAGTCTTACAGATAGTTCTTAAAAATACATTACTATATATTGTACACTGTAACTTGGTCCATAAGCTTCTACTTCTGTAGTGACATAATTAGCAATCAGTTTAGGATCATAGAGATAGCATAAAATAAAGTTGGAAGTGATTTTGGAAGTGAATGGTTCTATGGTACTGCCAAAGCCAGGATTAACTGTACTGTTGCCACTGCTGACAGATGCTTGTCCAGCCTGTTCTTGAAAAAAATCTCCTAGAGCGATTTCACAGTCCTTGCAGGCAATCCATTGCTTCACTGCCTTCTGCTAGAGAGTTTTTCCTTAGGTTTTACTTACGTCTTCATTCTTGCAAATAAAAGTTGTTATTCCGTGTCTTGGAATAATGATTTTAACATTTCAGCTTATTTTAAACTCACATCCACAGCATAATGGAATAAGAGCTTTTTGGTTTCTTACTCTTTCTACCTTTTTACCTTTTCCAGATTGTCCCTCATTTTTTCCTTCTGTGTACTAAACAGACCTAGTTCCTTTACTGTAGTTTTTGTTTTCTTAATCTCTCCTCTGAAGCTTCTTTTTCTGTTCCATTATCTTTCCAAAAATGCTGTTCTCAAAATTGGATACAATATTTCAGCTAAGGCCTTGCTGATGTTAAATGAGATGGAATAGCATTTTAAAATGCTCTCTTTATACATCGTAAAATGTCATTTTTGCATAAAATATTGTCATGATCAGCTTGTGACATTATTAGATCGTATGACTTTAGTACCAGCCACTGGTCCTAATGGGATACTATTGCTCTCTACCAGTTATTCCCATTCTACAATGACACGGTTAATTTTTTTATCATGAAGTGCAGATTTTGCCTTTATTTGTACTGAATTATCTTCAGACTTCTTCAGTTTGTTGAGGTCATTTTGATCCAATATATTTGCAGCTCTGTCAGCATGGTGTCTTCCAAATATAATAACCATACTTTTGATTTATTTATCTAAACTGTTAAAGAAAATAATGACTGTGCTCAGGCCCATGTAGAACAGTACTGCAAACTCTTGTCCAGCCTGACAGTGAAGTGTTAATAAGAATACTCAGTAGTATTTCCATCCAGGCAGTGTGTCCCTAGTTTGCTTACAAAATAACACGTGAAAGAGCATCAGAAGGCTTTCTGAAGTGAAGCTGTATGACAATATGACTGCTTTTCCTCTATCCAGGAAGGCCTATTATGCTATCATGGAAAAAAAAAAATCATCTGATTATTTTGACGTGACTTGTCCTTGATGAATCCACTGTTGCTGTTACTCCTCTTTACATCTTTCTTATCTTTTAAGTGCTCAGACAGTGTTTGATTATTTGTTCTACCACTTTTTATGAACTGAAATTGATCTAATTGACCTTGAATTTTGTGCCTTTTCCCTCCTTCTCCTACTTTAATACAGCAACCATGTTTTATCTAATTCCACTTTCCCTGAATTTTATCTTCCCTCAATCCTTATTAAGAACAGTGTCTCTTAAAAAAGGAAAGTGTAATTTATTAAAATTTGTTAAGATCATTAAAATGTATGAGAGCAGGCATTGTTTAAAATCCATTAATTACAGTAAAACTCCCTTTCTATTTATAGTTCTCTAAATTCTGGCTTTGAGAAATACAGATAAACCTTGAAATTGTGAACTAATGCAGTATTCTCTGTATTTTATGCTTAAATCTTAGATATGAGTTATAACAATATAATAATTAGGGGAAGTTTAAGAATCACAGAAGATGCAGTAAAAGGGCCAAAGCAGAAGTGCTCAAAACCAGCAACATTAAGAGTGACATTTAGGGTATATTTTTTGAAAGGGCAGAAACATCCACTGTTGTCATAATTCAGACATCAGATTTCTCTTTTGTGACCAGTTTTGAACAGATTCAATGAAAACCACTTTTCTTCTCAATTCTTTCCAGAAAATTTCAGTGCTGATTTGTTTTTCACCTTCCCTAAAGAGAACTTCCAAACTATTCATATATAGAGCTCATAAGTAGATTACACAGAACGATCACAGGTCCATCAATGACCAGCTGATCCCTATGAACTCATATTTTTTATGACATCTAAAGAAGAAATTACTATTTCTTGAATAAACTGTGGTATTTTATGGAGAAAGTGGTCTTTAAAATTTAATTTTGATAGCATTAAGAGAACAAACTGAAAATATTACATTTATTTATCAGTAATTAAAATGGAAAAAAAAAAAAGGCAAGGCTGCTAACAGTTATTCTGAAAGTACAGTGAGTTAGCAAATGGATGAAATGATTGACACCTGTCCAGGGCTGACTTGCTGCATCTCTACAGTGTCAGCTCTCCTCAGGTAACTTTTAAAATCATGTTCAATACAATGTTTCAATTGGAAGTTAGTAGAAATTAAAAATGGAATTTGAACCACCATTTTCATTCCTTGCTGTGGAATGTAACTTGTTTTCAACAGTGATGCTGAATGGTATTTTGAGGTTAATTGGTAATGCTAAATGCTGATATGAATGTGTTCCATCACAAATCTGTCTGGTTTATAAAATAAAACCCCAGTCTTATATAATTAACATCTATTTATTCTAAGTCTCACTTTATTCTAGATTTCCTTATTGGTTGTGCTTCACCATTGTAAGTCTGGTGTTGGTAACTTGTCATACTTTTTGTGTTTCATGTGGCTGAAAAAGAGAAAATAAAGTGGGAAACAACAGCAACCAAAAAAAAGATTATTATATTCACTGTTAAAATCAGTTGGTAAGATTAAAATCATTAAAAAAAATACCATTGTCAGAACCACTCTCTGTTACATATTCAGAAGTTTACTGGCATGGGAGTTTTCATGCAGAAGACCAAACTCTAAATGTGCTTGTATCTGTGTGAGAGGAGGAATGGGGGGGCAAGAAATGATCCATCATTTTAACAAATTTCATGATAACTGAAGAGAGGTAATCGATTCTGTTCATAGTGGCATTTCTGTCTATCTAGATTGTGTTTGACTACCATCTCCTGTAAGTGTATAACATCTGAGCTACTGGAGAGTTTGCAATGTGAATTATTACGACTGAGTTTGTTGTGAAGCCATTCCCGTGAAATGTTTGCTAAGCTGTCACCCTGATATTACTGATGCAGTAGAAACTGTAAACCAGGACTGGTGCAATCTGCAATAGATTGTCTTTAAATACTCTGTATTTCTCTATCTCATTTTCATCCTGACAGTTTTCTCTAAAAGTTATAAACCCTCTCTCTCTGCAAAAGGAAGGATTAAAAAGAAAGCAAAAAGGAGATGTAACCTGGTTTAATTGCAGGGTTCAAAATGGCTTCAAATAGTTTTTGGAGCAGCAAACTATTCTTAGGTGGATGTTTTAAGAGAGTTTGCTTGTATATCTTCAGACTTTTGTCAGAAATTATTAAAATAAAGTAACATATTAGATTTCTGTAGGAAGCACTTTAGGAAGGTACACTTTTACTGTTGGGCTGCTATCACCATTAAAAATTTTCTTAACTCACTTTTTATGCAGTGCATTTTCACAGGATTACTGCATTTGTACTCCTAAAAATGGTAGCTTGCTGAATATATGACATTTTTAAGGCTTGTGTCTCGGGCAAATGTTAAAACACAAGTTTTTGCATATACCTTTACTTATCACCAAAATCACAAAAGTGAGAAGTAGGCTTGCGGGGTTCTTACATGTGTTACAGTAATAAAAACCAATTCTTTACTGCAAATGGTTTAAGTTTTATTTGATTCCTATACACATAGCAGAATAAAAGTGGTCTGTTCTGGGGGAGTTAGGAGCATGTGGTAATTATGTGTGCCAGGGCTTAATCTCCCTAAAGGTTTAAAAAACAGTGATAAAAATCAAATCCACTTTCTACTAAAGCTAACAAATAAACAAGAGCGAATACATCCATACTTTCAAGAGGACGAATAACCCTATTTTTCCAGTAACAAACGGCTTTGCATACTAATATGGGGACTACTGGCAGGCTGCATGAAGTGAGGAGGGATTAGCATCAGTATGTGTTTGAGCATTGCTGAGACTCCAGTGTAGGATGCTCCTAATTCTAGTGCAGCTACTGTCACACTCGCCCTTGCCAGCCATTGACTGAAGTTTTTTTCTCCCTAAGCTATACTAAATGGAAGGCTTTTGTAAACATAAGCATAGAAAAAGAACTCCCTCAACACTAAGTCAGCATCAGACCTGTTTTTAAAAGACAGTTTCAGTCTGCTCACACTGATAGGTGTCTCATGCTTCCATTGCCATAAATAATACTTCGCGATAAACTTTCAGGTCTGCCTTATGGTTCTTCACCAGAACAGTATTGTGTCTTGTTTTTTCTGGCTGTCTTAGGACAAGCCTGTCCTTAATATGGTTTAAGAGCTATCAGATTCAGCTGGAATTTTTTAGATGAAAAAAGATATATTCATAAACCCTAATGTGCTAATTATGCACCACATAAATAGGGCTGATTGTTTCTGTTGATCTTTCTTTTTTAGCTCCTGGGTGGTGTTTTATTTGAAGAGTAAACAACCTAAAAACTTCCAGTCTATGCTAACTTTACTATTATCCTGAGAATAATGAGCTGTGGTGGGTTTACAGAAACCAAAGCTGTTAGAGTATTAACCTGTCTTTGTGGCTCACATCTTTTAAAGATAAGTCATTAATTAGATGTGACTGGTTCAATACAGAGTCTCAAATAGACAGACGTGAATAAGAACCTTAAGGGTCCTTTCTTAGAACAGGGGTTTTCTACCTTTTGCTAGACCTTTCAGTTTGCAATAGCAGCCGTTGCCTAACCTTACCATGAAAATATGTTCCATTTCCCCAGGATGTTTTGAGATAGCCACAGTTCTCAAATGGAATATGCAGGGGAGGCTGAGAGAACACTGACAAAACCCTTCAGAACTTCAAAATGCTAATATCTGGAAACTTAAACTCTTGCACAAGTTCAGCTGTTTTGACTACACTTTCATCATATAACCTTCACGTAAACACTTCCCAGGAGAAGGATAAAACACTATCCAATGGAAAAGGATAAAAATAAGAGAAGGGGGTAGGGTGGGGAAAAAACAATGAACAGTTAACAGTAAGTCTTCGTCTGGTATGTGTGAGACCCTGGTTCAGGGAAAGGGCTTGAAATGGTGCCGCATTGTGATCTCCTAATACTTGGGCTGTCTTGCCTTTCCTAAAAAATCCACAGCCCCTTAAAATTGTTTCCATTTTGTGATTGATATAAGAATGGAATCTAAAATATTTCCATGAATTTTATCTTGGTTTGGCCAGGCCTACTGTCAGAGGTGTTAATCCTCAATGCTATAGTAAAGACTATGCTCAAGTCAGTGCGGCATCAGAACAATCTTAATTTAATTAGCCATTTACATAGTATTTGATAGAAGGGTACACTCTGTTGGAACAACTTTTGTTCCTCAAAATACTGTGGCTCTTCATTAATGTTATATTAGAAGCCCTAGTATGATTTTGAAGTTGATCGAAGCTCTACATGTAGTTTGAACAGTGCTAATGGTCACACTGGTGTGATAAATCTTCCCTTCACACTCAGCCCAATCTAAAACAGTAAATGAAAATGCAGTTGTTTACCTTCTGAGGTTTGCAGAAAATTAGATTCTAATGAAATATTAATTACTGAAGATGTGCTACACTTAATTGTCTTCAGGGATCAGAAACAATAATGTAATTCTTCTTCATTATACAGAAGCTTTGAAGGAAAGTACAAAACTGAGGAAATTGAGACTTAAGTTCATGTGAAGCCCCTGGTACAATTTTCTGGCCTGCTGTATCTTGTTGAGATGCCTCATATTATTTATGTCACACTGCACAAAAAATGACAATAATATAAATGGATATCATCATTGTCTTCAGTTCAGAAATTCAACATGACAGGAAATGTCTGAATTAATCTTGGGGTGGGGAGAATCAACTATTTTGCTCCTACATACAGTGAAGCTTCTCTGCTTTTATATGAGGTATGTGGATTGCCCAAGTGCTCTGTTAACATATTGGTGCTTACAAGTGACTTATGTTATGCTATCACAATTCTGTACTGCTCATAATATTTTTTTTTTAATTTCTTCTGTTTTCTCTTGGAACATTTAGATCTAAATTCTCATCCATCCACACAGGATTAGGCATTTGTACATTTTTTGCATATTAGAAAGCTCCACTTGTGCAATGATATTAATACTAAGAAGCAAAAATTTGCTTCTCAGTATTCACAAATGAAACAGAAAATCCAGCTTTGGTAGTAATTTATAATATTATTTCTTGGGTTGCCTGGTCTTTTGGACTTGATATTCATGGGCTGTTTATTCATTTTCTTTGTCTAAAACTGTCTCTTTTTGTTTAGAAATTGATATCTGTTTTATTTCATTTGCAAAATTCACACTTGAGAATTGGTTTATGTTGCTCAAGGGGAATGACACACTCAGGGTTGCAGGTGCTTCTAAATACTTCATGTTTGCATATGTGCATCCCACAAGACCTTAAACATACTGGATTTTGAGCAACCGTTGTTGTTAGAGGCGTTTAGCAACAGATGAGTAACTGTACTTCCAAAGTGAGAAATCAAGAGGTTTTCCCTATAACTGTCATGGATTGTGAGAATTAGTGTAATCCATAGTGAAGAAATTAAGTTTTTACTATTCCTTTAACTGATCTGGTTCCAAACTAAATATGTACATTTCACCCAAATTGTGCCCCGGGGCTAAAAACCACATAACTGTCCTAATTCTGATTATGCAAATCTAAACTTAAAGTGATATTATTCAAGTCAGGAATGGGATATAGATCTTCAAGATACCATATATATATTACATCTGATCAAGAGACATTGATTTCAGTGCATTTGTTTTAATTGATCTTATTCTCCTTCTTGTTTGAGGAAGCCCTTGGGCAGAAATTGTCTGTTGTCGAGACATAGAGCTAATTAATGTCATTAATTCACTACACAGAAAGTAAAAGCCCAGTGTCACAGACAGGAAAGGGATGTCACTAGAGTAATTACTAACTATTTTAAAAACCAAACTGAAAGCTGTAATAGCCATTGATTGCATAGATATCATAAGTAATGAAGAAAGGGATATTATGATAAACTGATGTTAAGGATGTCAATTAAGATAATTTTATGAATGATTCACCATCTGGGACTGAAGTTGAAATTCTCCAAATTAGAAATCTCTGAAGAAAGCTCAGCCATTGCACATTTTACTTGATTTTTTTCTCAGGCATAAGACTGCCTTTTATCTCAGCACCTGCTTGTTGAAGAGTTACACCCACTTTTTACTAACATATGTTCGTATGATAGTATGTTAGTACAAAGTCTTGCTGGTGGCTTACTGAGGTCACTCTTGCAGTGAGCAGTCCACAACAGAGGTGTGAAATAGCTGATGGGGATGATGATTCTGTCAGTGGGCTTCATTTAAAATGAGGCAGACATGAAAATGTGTGTAGACTTACTTCTGAGCTGACACCAGCATAAATCAAAAATGCAGTTATTGAAATCAGTATGGTTATACCAACATATTGTCAGTGTTCTTGCTTGTTTCTGGACTGTAAGGCCTGACCTTGTCCTATTTCTGCCTGTGATTTCAGTGAGAACGAGGCCTACACAGATCTAATTTACTAGTTTTCTGCCTGAGCTATTTATATAGTGTTTATATATTTACATTTTATTATAGACTGCCAAGGTCTCCATGATACACACCTCTGTGGAGAAAGGTGTAATGCTAATTAATTCACATTCCTCATCCATGTGAAGTTAGCAAGGCTCACAAAAGGATAAATATTTTTTTCGTAGTAACGAGCAGCTTGAATAAAGAAAAGCCCAAATTGTTATGCAATTAGTGTAAACTGTCTGTGGTCTCTGATAAGCAAATTAATTACAGTTTTGATAGACGCATTTTTTTACTCATAGTGATAACCATTTTAATGACCTAAGATCATATTTTGGACACCAACTGAAGGAATTTATAATGGTTTAAATTCTGGAAGCCCTCTGGAAAAGACAGTTGCCATGTAACTCATTTCTTTCACTATTTTGTAGATGTGGAAAATTACTTATGAATCATACTTAGTTCATTTGAAGTTATGACAGTTCCCCAGAAAATGTGAGGTTTGATACACTTCTCTGGCCATCACAGTGAGTTTCAATCTGTGGGGGACTCTTTCCTCTTACTTGTTCTTGTATTGCCTTTTGACTCGTGATAGTGTCCTCCTGCTTTCTGAAAGGTAAACACCTTGCCCAAATAATACCTTAAATGACATTAAAATCAGGATCAGTACTTGCAGTTGTATTTTCTTCCCGTCTTCTAAGGCAATTATCTCTTTACCTGAATTTTAGCATCCAGTAATATTTGGGCCCCTCTGCTTTCCTAAATGCTAAATATAAGACATCCTGACAAACTTTAAAGAATAGAAGGTTAATACAGACAAGATGTACACTGGCAATTGTGATACAGTACCTTTGTGGCTTGCTATTTTGCTTTTGCTCATTCATCTACTGCTATCCAAGACAGTATTAAATACAGAGGAGTGAAATTTTGAATGGTAGTTAAAAAAAAATCAGTATGCAGGTAGTATACCTAACCAGTGATTATTCTCCCATATGATCTAAATGTGAAATAGAATTGAAATGGTAAACTTCTGAATGTCTATATTACTATCAGTGACTTTTTCCTTTGTCATCTTCAAATACTAGTGTCAGAAAATAGAGTGAGGAGAATCCTCAAGAGGTTGTTTAGTCCATTCTTCTACTACTGGGCTGGGAAAATATGTTTAAAACTGGCAATTCCACAATTTTTCCCAAGCCGTTAATTTTTTAATTTGCCAATGTCACACCATGTTTATAAACCATTTATCTATTTTTTTCTCAGCCTAACTTTACAACATTTTACTACTCAAGTCAGAAGAAAAAAATACCTGAAACACAGGTATTACTCTGGCCAGAATTAGTTCAGAGTTTTTTTTTTTGATAAACGTATTTAAGTTACTTCCCCTGGAGATTCTGGCATCTTTCTATTACTGAACTTTTAACACTTTGACATTATTTCACAGGCTCACTGTGACATTACTGCCATTCGTATGTCAAACCTTATACTGCTACCAGCCAAAGGAAGCATGTTAAAGGCCTGCTTAAGACAGAGCCTTGAATATTTGCTTCTGCATGGAAAATTTTGCTTGAGCCAGAATTAGTTTTCTGTTACCCTAAGCAGAGAAACTAAGACAGATGTTTAAATACAAAAGTACTACTCAGAATGAGCAAAAAGGCAAAGAAGTTTAAGAAAGAATCGTGAATTGAGAACTGAAATAAGTTTTTAACTTAACTTTGGGAGGTTTACATTTATCTTCTTATGTTGCTCAGTGCAACGTCATTAAAAGGCACTGAGACTTTTATTTTAGACAGAAATTTAGCCTTGTCATAGGTATCTCCAGTTAAGTGAGGTCAGAAGGTAAAACAGCAGCATTCCTTCTTTGCTGGCTTCAGGTTATATTGTGTTATACTTAACACTAACAATTCAGTTGAGACTTTAACTGTAAATATGGAAACAATTCTGTTCTGTGCCTCTAGCCTTAGAAAATTAAACAAACAAACAAAATATCTCGTGGGAAAAAAAAAAAAGATCAAACACAAGTAAATATATTTTCTGATAGATTGATCAAGGAGATACCAATATTGTGTTGCACTTTCTTAAAACTGCACTGGTTCCCTTCTGGGAAGCTCATATCAAAACTAATGGAATTCATCCTAAAAGACTGCTGTGCTGATGCTTTCAGTCTCTCTGTTGCTTTAGCCAGGGCCCTCCCATGCATTTACAGACTTGAATGACAGAAAAACAGTGAGAGAAGCCTCCAGGGAAACAGAGGCAGCTACAGTCTATAGTTCTGTTGATGTTATTTCATTACTTGCTTAAACACTTGCATTTATTATAGAATTAAATTTGGTACCTGATCCTGTTTAAGAAATATATATTACTATGTTATGCCTGGTTTTTTCCCCAGGTCTTCTAAGTCATTGGCATAAACTATGCATTCATCTGGGATGTTGTAATTATTTAAGACCAAATTATGTAGTTATACTGCTACAATCAGAGTTCAATAAAATGATCAATTGCATAGCCCTTTTTTATAAAGATGACATGCAATGTGAAAAAATCACATAAAATTCTTTAACAATCACACTTTCCTTCTAAATCAGCTTCAATAGTGCCCGGTTGGTGTAATTTTTCTTACAGCAATTAATGGAGCATATTTGTCTTACTCATTTGTGCTTAGCCTATGTTTTTTAGTGTTTGTACACACCCACCCACCATATTTTATAAAGACGTTTATAAGGATTTACTATACATATATATATAATAAGGGGGTCACCAGTTTGTGGTTTCAGAGCTGTAGCAAATTATTTTATTTAATTTCTTGCACAAACTGGGAACCTGAATCCCTTTAACTAGCCTGGAAACTCTTACCTTACAATTATTTTTTTTAAGTTCTGAAATATTATGATAATATTGCCCAGACCTTTTTACTTAAACACACAACAAGGAAAAGTATCCTGCCAGTCTGCTGACTGGCAGCTCTGTGGTTGGGATAGTTATTTGCTGTTGAAACAGATCAAAAAACATGCACTCCTGAAATATTGTGATGGAAGCTTACTTAAAAGCAGCTTCGGAACTAACCTTTGCTTGGATCCTAAAGGAATTAGGATGCTGTGCCTTCTTTATAAGTTATTACAAATGTTTAAGTTATTGCTGCCTTTGGGAAGACATTTTCATTCCATCTGGAGAAGGCAGATAAAGTGAGACCCATTAAAACAGTGCCCCAGTCCTGACTTCCATGTTCAGTGGATCTGACTATGATATTTACCACTGCTTTTTATCCAGGAAAGCCATAATTCTTAAAACAGTAAGAAACAATATCAGGGAAAAAAAAAAAAGTGTGAATTGCAACTTGGCATTTTAATTAACGATGGACTAAACCAGAACTTGCATGTATATATATATTCTCAAAGTGAAATCTGATTTTAATCTAGAGATGTGTACAGTAGAATTACCTGGGTGTTGAAAAATAAATCTGTGATCACCGATCCAGTTGGATGAAACAAAACTAGGAAAGTTGAGTGAAGCAGCAGCTGTCGGGAGTCACAACTGGCTGGCAATTTGCTGGCAGGGCTGCATTGCCCAGATAATAAACTTCCCATATAAAATGGAATAACGTATCTGGACATGCAGCACTACATTCAGTTGAATAGCCTGTTCGTTTTCCTTTTAGCATCTGCAACTTTTGCATATGCATACTGAAAAAATGCAGCACCAAATGTTTTTAGTTACTATTAGATTTGACATGAAGAAAATTTGTCTTTTGATATAGAAATATGTTCTTGGGTCCAAAATGTCCCTTCTTACCTTGAAAAATAGCTTTGATTTTCAGAAACAAAGTAAATATCTGAGGAGAATGCACTAAACTGAAAAATGGGTAGGAACCATACCATACAGATTTTCCATTAATGATTACCAAGACTTGAATTTTTCACATTGTGATAGCTACTGCTATAGATGATGAAGTAAAGTCTTTAATTGTAAAGAAGGTCAGTACATTTGTTCAATTCAAAATACAACCTTGAAATTAAATCCTCTAAAAAGAAATCAGAAGATACCATAATAGGTTTGAACCTTATCTTCCTAAATGGAAGATCTTTTCTTCATCTGCAGAAAAGAAAATAAATTGGAATAATTCAGATCAACTGTTTATTTCAAAGTACATTATGATTAAGTGTTATATTCTCGGTTAGTTATGTTTTGTCAAGAGAAAAATAGACACGACGTAAATCTAAAGAGCTTTTCTTCATTTTACTTCTCATTACGTACCCTAAACATTTAAGGCATCAGTTTTGTTTCACCTGATTTTAACTGTGAAAAACCAGACATCTAGTTTAATTTAGCCATTTAGACTCCTTGTATCGTTTATCAAAATCTAGGAAACTTTATAGGGATGATTCACCCACTTCAGAATAATATGAATCACACTGTCTATCTCTTCCCAGTTGTTATGTAATAATTTAAAATAGCTAAGTGAAGTGTGGTGAATCCTACCCTTGCTGACTTGAGTCCAGGCTCTCTTAGCTATATTCATCATATACCATACGATTAAAAATGCCTCTTAAAGAGCCCAGCAGATGCATATATGAGGCAGGTTTCTTCAAAGTGGGCTTTCCTTTGCTATTTCTGACGTAGGCCGTAATTTATGTGACCTTTTAATCAATGATCATTAACAAGTGGTCCTGTTCGCTTTTTCTGGATAACTTTCAAATGAATCAGTAGATTACATTTTATGTTTCCTACTAGTTTAATTTTCTTTCAATTTAAAATTCTTCACTGACTTTAATTAAACTTGCCCTAGGCTTGGAAACCTAAAAAACTTTTTAATGAGCTGACTTCTGAACTTGTCATGATATATCAATAGCCTAATAATATGGGCATAGGGTACACTATGTATTTAATGATCTAAAATGTGACTTTAAATGATAGAAACATTATATTTATGGTTAAAGGAATTGTTTTAGTATATTGAGACTTCCCTATTGCAAGTATAGATAAAGCATGTGAAGCAAAATTAGTTTATATTTCACGGGAAAATCCAAAAATGAGGGCAAGTCTAATAATGCTTGAGGGAATTTTTTGTGATGCTCTAACAGAATCAGAAGTATCTCAGCAGCCACTTTGGGCATTGAATAGGCATATCTATATTTGCTCCCTTTCAGTTGCTCTTATATTATGCATCAGTGAAATCATTACACTGCATGTTGGCAATAGTGCTTCTCAAGCAAGCAAACTAATGACTCTATCAACATTTTTGCAGTATGCTTCTTCTACATGTGTTGGTTTAAAAAGCTACATTTTTCTCACTCTATCAGGGCATTAATTAATAAATTAACTGCTAACATTGCTTAATGATTTATCATCTTTCAAAGGCTTAAGAAAAATTTAACAAATTTAGGCAGATTGATTGGACCCCAAACCCATTGATGTTTTAGTCTGTGAACTTACATCCTAGACCTTATATAATGTATTTTTTTAAAACACAAAATTCGTACACTTAATGGACATTGAATTGGCTCCTAACGAGTGGGGATCAAGAAAATAATTTAGAACACAAGGTAGATAATCAGCTGAACCTCAGTTCATGGGGAGAATTTTAGT
>JAAGNO010018822.1:44837-72132 GCA_033439905.1 Ceryle rudis | reverse complement strand
GCGCTTCACCCGTAGCCTGTTGCCAGAAGCTTGGCGGCGGCGGCTGGTGCCCGGGGATTGATCAGCCTTCGGCGAGGGCGGCGTGGACTCTGCCTGCCCGGACCGACTCACGCTCCGGGTCTGTGCAGGTGCCCTCTTTTCACTTACTTATTTCTGTCTCCCCTTTTCCCTCCCTCTTCTCCTCTTGCCTTCTCCCCCCTCCCCGCGGTGTGTGCCGGGGAGGCGAGGCGAGGCCGGCCGGCAGGCCGGAGCGGAGCCGCGCGGCAGCGGGCGGCGCGGCGGCGCTTGCGGCGTTTGATGTGTCGTTTGAATGCAGAAGCCTCGCTCCGCTCCTGGCTCCCTCCATATGCAGTGCTGGGGGGCGGGCCGACGGCCTTTAAAGGGGCACTGCCGGCAGCCGCCGCGCCTGGGCGCCGAACGCGGGGCCCCTCGCAACTTCGCACCTCCCAAGGCTGCCGCCCTCTGCGGCGGCTCCGGCTTCGTGCCGCGCCCGGCTTCCGAGCGGCGGGGACCCCGGCGGTCGCTGCCGGGGAGAGTCCTGGGCCGCTGGTACGGAGCTACCCCTGCTCGGTACGGAAGGAGTTATATTTGTGTAAAGTCTGTCTGCCTGCCTACAACGGCCCTGCGCTATAAGCCCGTCTGCCTGGCGTGAGCGGAAAGAAAAGTGTTTTGTTTTCACGCCATTCATTTTAGGCGCTGATTCGCAGCACGGCGTTTTAATATGTTAAATTAATTACCGTGTTGTAGGTTAGAAAAAATAACGAGTGTTTAAAAGTTTATACTGAGTCATTCCTCTGCAGATGAACCTATGACTGACTCATAAGCTGAGAACTGCAGTGGCTTGTAAAATAGGAAGGTAAGGCATTTACGTCTTGATTTATTTGTATGTTCAAGTGTCTAAGATCTGAATTATTTGCTGAAAAACGAGAGAAATGGTGTTAATGCTGAGAGGCATAATCTCACGTTCTGCTCATCTGAGCTTGTGTGTGATGTGAAAGGCTGTATGTGCATCTCTTTGTGGATCTTTACCATGCATTAGGACATTTTTCATCTTTTTCTGTAGTAGTAAAACGTGGGAAGTTCCAACGATACAATTTGAAATTTGTAGTCTCCTTGTGTCAGTGGCTTCTCCAGCTTATTGAGGTCTAACCGAGCCTTATGTATTGTAATTCATGTGGTTTTTTATTTTCTCAGTAGAACTGTGTATTTTCCCTTGCAGGTTTGTCCCATAGAATGCGTGTAGCATTACTGTCCACTAATCAGGACTTGCATTCATAGATGGAAAAGGAGTTCAGTGTGTGTGAAAGTGTACTAGTGGTGTTTAGCTTGGACAAATGAAATAGTATAATTTGACATAGTAAAAATATTTAAAATATCTACTGATTTGCATAGAACCCTGGGTTTAAAGGCTATACAGATTGTTAGTTAGAATGGAAGAGATCGTAGCATATACCATTGTCTTTTAAAATGAGCTGTTTGGCTAAAAGTGTCTATAAATGGTAATCTGTAAATGCTGCATATGGGTTAACATAGATGAAAATGTTATTTGTGGTGATTAGGGAGAGGTTTCTTCTTGTTTTAAGACTATAAATATTTGAACATTTGGACCGAATCAGAGTTTTTTGATGTCTGAACTGGGAAACCCTTATCATAAAGCTTGATAACGGAAACAATGATGTATCATCAGTTTGGGTATTGCAAGCAGACGGCACTGTGAGGTTATAAAAGTTGCAGTGTTCCAACATGAAAATGGTATGTGCTCTACTGAAATACGACTTGTTGAGAAGCTTCCAATAACAGCCAGACCTAGGATATAGAAATGCAAGGTGCATTCAGTAACAAAGCAAATTCCCTCTAATAAAAAGAGGGTGCTAAAGGACTCGGTCCTTTGGCTTTCCTGAAGAAGTCGTTCTGCAGTGAATTTTGATGATGCCAATTTTGAGAAGCTGCTTTTGTATGGATTGAGAGAATTTGATCATCGTGTAAGCGTATTTACTGTTGGTGCCTTAGAAAACTGTAAGATGGCAGTAGTTAGCATCCGTGACAAAAAATTCTTTATTAAGTCTTACCAGTCCTTGCTCATGGTTTGTATTCTGAATGGTTTCCACATCTTTGCGTTGTTCTTGTCCGTAATGAAAACTTTAAGGGAGAGAAGAGGAACGTGTTTTTTCAATACTGAAGTTCAACTGTTCTAGTAGTAGATATGGCAATGCTAAAAATATGAAAAGCCAGAATTTTTAACTTTTGTTGTTAAACCTCTGGAACATAAATACATTGGTAAGAAGACGATCATAGCTCTTCTGCAGATGAAAAGGCAGTTTAAAAATAGGAATGACTTAAATCTACTCCAATATCCTACACTGGCTTTGTATGAATAGATAGTGCAAGGATAATGTGTTTTGATCTCTGATATCTTAGATGATGCAATAACTGGATTTCATTATTTTTTAGATTATAAGTGTTTCTTAATTGTAGGTGACAAATTTTATGATGTCTGAAGATTGCTCATTACACATCGGTTTCAGAAGTCTGTGCTCTTGTGCACAGCTCCTTTAAAGAATTGCCAAGGCTTTTTTATTTTTTTATGACTGTGGGTGGGTGCTTTCTGAAGATGATACTTGTATTTGAAACCTCTTGGCATTTTTGGCATATAGCTCAGAACACCAAAAGTTGCGGGAGAGAGTTAAATTGGAGATTTCAAGATGTGGCATGGGGAAAAGAAGCCAAGGGAGGGAGAGTTCGGTATTGTGCAACAGAATAAAACTGTGATTGTAGCACAAGAGAGTGTGCTGTAGTCGTGGTAGGTTTTATTTTGTACTTCTTAATCTGTGGTGATGAATTGGTGATAGAGACTATAGCAGTGAAAGTCTGGCAAAGAGAATGTAACTGGTCTCTCAGCTTTGCCTGCTGGAAGATCTTACCTTCATAAATGGATAGTTTAATGACAGTATATGTTTGTTTAGATATTTCTTTTTTTCTAGGACCTCCTTTTTTTTTTTAAAGGTAGAAAGGATTAGAGAATTTTTAGGAAAGGGTTGAGCAACTTAAAATTAAAGATCATTAGGTGTCTGCAGAGTAGGAGGAGGTGCTCTCTTGTTCGAATGGGAAGGCAGAGGAAAGAAATAAACACAAAAAAAGCCACTAAAATAATTAAGGAAAGTATCCATTAGAAAGATCTTAGAACATGGGGAGAAAATAAGGCAAAAGAGTATTTGGTATTGGAAAGTGTGAGAGAGAGAGATGTATCTATGTAGTCTTTGAGTGTAGTTTTGCTTTCTTCCTGGAGATCTCTTCTACTGGACCACTGACAGCAAAGTATAATTGCCACTGTGACTTCAATTGCTACTGACTGCTGGCTTTATAACTAGGTTAACAGGGCAAGTATCTCTAAAATTATACACAAGTGTAGGTCACTAATCCACTCCACCCTCCAAAAATGTTAAGCCTTTGATTTCCATCCCGTTGTTCTTCCCTGCTGCTTTACTCTGCAGGTGTAATGTGTGATTTTAGTAGAAATCCAAGTCCTGCAGTTTATCTAGTCAAGGGCATCATGGGAAGCGAAGTCTCAATGTGTTCATGGATGCAGAAGTTCACTATTGGACATGTGATGGTCTCCGTCCCTGGCTTCCTCCTTGTACTGAAAATCAAGATTGAATTTTTGCGAGTTGTAGACATTAGAACTGCAGTGGGCACGGCAGAAATGCTTTAAGTTGAAATGTTTCTTAGTTCCTTTATTATTTTATATAGTCTCATAAAATGGCTATGAAATAGATTTTTCTGATGCATAGAGGAAACATTCTATAGATTATTTTCAATGATAAAAATTGCTAATAATTCTGTAGTATAGTTGAAATTCTCTGAAGTGAATATATCCGTTCACGTACGGTAGATGTGGAAAATGCTTTGGACAAAAGCGTTAGTGAAAGAAGTCACAAAACTTCTATTGTGTGCTTTAAGGAAGACTGTATGGAATCGCATAATTAAAGAATTTAACATTTGGAGTAATACTGAACTTTGGTCTGACTTTGTGGTTTCTGCATTAATATGAAAAATATCTTTTTGTAAATAAAGTAAGATATGGCCACTTAAGAAAAGCTCAAAATGCTGTGAGTCTTTAGAGCTTTCTTAGGTGTCTAGCAAAAAGAGTTAATTTGATTTGGTCTGTTTTGAAAAGCATGTTGTAGGTGCTACTGTAAGATAAGAACCACCTTCCTGGCTGCCACTTTATTTCTGCGAGCTTTGTCATCTATCGAGAAAGGAAATACGGTCCACTGAAGATACTGGTGTAAAGTCTGGGATACCTGGAGGCTCGTTTTCTTTGGTTCCTATAGATGTGTGTGCTGTAAGTCATTCAGTTAGGGCCAAAACCACAAAGCTTTGATGTTGCAGTGCAGAGTGATGTGACATCATGCCCAAGTCCCAGGGGCTGAAGGGGGATTCCAGTCCAAGTTTCTTGCTTCCCTTGGGAGTATTCTCATCATCAAGCCACAGGCCAGTGAAGAGTAGTGTCACTTCCTTCTCTTGAAACTCTTCTGCTATGCCAGGAATAATCAAAACTCAGTGCCTGAGAAAAAGAGCAAGAGGAAGCATGATGTCTCAGTCAAGTGGTTAGGACAATTACCAGGAGGAGAAAAGGCATAAAATCTGCTGATGCTTTTTCCACTGCTGTTTTGTTTATTCTTCCCTGGTGCATTTCAACTCGATGTTGACATGTTTGCTGAGATGATCAGCTTTGTCAAGACAGACATTTCCTTAGGCATAGAAGTTGTGTTGGGGAAGAAAAAGTACTGACACTTGGGTGCTACTCAGGTTAGGTGGTAGCTGACTGGGAGTTTTGAGAATAACTTTGATGCAGGTAGTGGCTTTTGTGAGTCTGGCTTCATATACAGACCCTTTTCCTGCTCTGTAATAAAATGGAAATAGTGGTGCTTTCCTACAACCAGAGGATGTAAAAATGATGAGGTGCTGAGACCCAGCAGAGCAGTACAAGCGTCATCTGTTGATAAATGAAATGAAGTGCAAGTGCTATGTAGAGTTGTCCTGTCTCCTCTGCAGTGCTGTACCATTCTGCGCTGTCAGCACTGTGGGACAGGAAACAGTATTTGCTTCACAGTCTTCCACTGTTCTGTACAGTGAACATGCAGTGCTGTGTGAAGCTGAGTGTACATGACAGAATTTGTCATTGGTAGCTGTTGCGGTGCTTGTATTGGATCACAACTTTCTGCTTTGGATGTTCTAGAAAAGTACAGTTTTTTTTTTTTTTCTTGTTCTATGGAACCAGTTTACATGATAAATGTGTCTAAAAATAACTTTCTAAAAGCAAAGGCCAGCTCATAAACCAAATTTTGGCAATGTGAATGGATTTAATTTTGTAAGCTCGTCCATGTACTTGAGAGAGGAAGATAATTAAAGCAATTGTTGGAGGTTTTTACAATGGAGATCTTGTGTACTGTATCAGTTTGACTGTGCCCCCTCTCTGTCTTTCCACAGAGAGGAACTTTCTGAGAGTAGGTTGCCTTGAGTATTGTGGCTTCTAACTTAATGACTTGCAGATGTAAGTCTTGGTTTTGCATAGGAAGTATAGCCTCACAGTTTTCATTCAACTTCTTCTTGTTTTAATCTCTAAATCATCCCAAGTGACTCCTCTTTCTGCATTTTATACTCCTAAGCTGCTAATGGAATGCTCTTGCCCATACTGTGCTTTTCTTCCATCTCGTTTGTTTGGCCAAACAGTATAAAAGCTTGTAATTTCTCAAGCTGGTTCCTCTGCTTCTTAGAAGTGGTTTATTTTGAACTGCTTTTGGTCGGATCTCTTGTAATTTTAAAGTTGTTAAGGGATGACTTTTATTCCAAGGTGGTTTCATCCTTGCGCTTGAGCAAAGTGACTGCAGTTCCCCCTTTACGTCCATTTACATAACTTGTATCTTGAAATACTTATTTTTCAGGCTTCTACTTATGGCTTATATTTTTTTATCTGCAAATCCATTTTTCTTTGACCTCTCTGTAGTTATGTACTACTTTGATTTTTCTCTCCACCCGACCTTTCACTGCAGGTGAATTAACAGGCTCTTCTCTTCTGGGTCACTGAAAATGGTCTATGGTATACCTTACTATTGTCTGAAGTACACGCGTCTTTAACTCTACACTTGCTCTCTCATTCCATCCTTTTCACTGTCCTCTTTTCTGTTCAACACAATATCCTTGAGAGAAGACCACTGTGCTTGTGCCTGCGAATGTTTTTATTGTTATGACTGTTGTGGCTGAACCTGATTAGGATACCAGTTCCACATTCAATAGGTGCCAAATGTAAAGCGCTTGTGGTTGTAAATGACCCGTTCTCAAAATGGTACCATGTGGCTGACAGTTTGAGTAGAAGGAGTTGTATACCTAAACAAATGAAGGCTGCTGATTTGCATATGTGCATCTCTAGCACTTCTGGAACCCTTTGATGCAGTAGTATTTCCACTGACTTCTAATTTCAGTGGGGTTTTTTTTGGGGGGAGGGGGGAAAAAGAAAAGAAAATGTTTGAGCCAACTTCACTTGAAGTTCATAATACATAGTATCAGTAAGTCAGCAGTATCTTCTCTGTTTTCCATCAGGAGCTTGTCCATGTTTTTATGTCCAGAACCTGAGCATGCTGTATTTCAGATTAGCAAATACGCTTTACTACTCTACTCACCCGTAGTGTCAATATGCAGTGGAAATACCAATGGATCCTATGGTGTAGTTCAGCCGGTAGATACTGCTCAAGCTGTTTGGCAGAGTTTTCTGTGTCTGTGTTACAGGAAGGTGTTTAGACACCTTTTTTTGGAGCATGTGCTGAAGAATGCTTTTGTCAATCTCTTGGAAGAATAAAACAAGTTTATTGCTATTAGGATGTTTTACTCGATCAGCTGTTTTTCTTGTATTTTTCTTTCCTTCTTACTGATTCCTGAAAACTTCACTTTCATTTTTAAAAGGGTTATTTAGACATGCAACTTGCCTGTAAGATTTTGAGGGAGTTTTGGGGGGTTTACTCTGGTTGGTTGGTTGTGTGTAGGTTTGGGGGATTTTTGCTTTTTATTTGCTTTGTTTTTGGTGTGGATTTTTTTTTTTTTTAAGAAAGATTTAGGACAAGCAAAGAAATATCTGCCCATGGCATTCTGTACATTTTTGCTGTGGAGATTCTCTCAAAATAAATGAGGAAGAAGCTTGGAACCATCCTGTTTGTGTAAATAAAGCTGTATGTATATGTATACATATAGCCAAAGTATGATGATGTATTTTTTTCAGAATTGCTTGCTAAGTTTCTTTTTTTAAATATATATTTTTAATGTATTAGTTGACTGTTCTGAGATGAGATTGGACAGACAGACTTTGAAAGTCCTTTGAGCTATACATAAGAAGGCAGTTAATCCACAACAAGAGTGTCCCTATGCTGAGTTAATTGGGAAAGTTCAAAGTAGTTGGACCTTGCTCATAATGCCGTGATTTATGTAAAGAACAAGGAGGACAAAATGCAGTGAGGAAAACAAATACTGCTATTTATTGATCCATTTTGTACAGAAGTTCTGCCATCTTTGTTTAAGAAAATGTTAAGGAGATAAATAGTGGAAATTGACAAGTCAACTCCCCTCCAATGAAATGTTTGTCTTATTAAAGAAGGGGAAAAATTGGTGAACTCTCCATTAGATGGTGCTGCTGGGATTGAAATATTTATATACCTAATGGAAGCAGGCTTTTGCCTAAGAACTGTTTTCATGGCTGTATTTTTTTAAATTTATTTTTGTAATTTTTAAGAATTTGTCTTTACTAAAATACTTTCCAAAGGCAGGTATCCTTGCTGAGATGGGTTTTTGTGGTGTTGTTTTTGTGTTTGGTTTTTTTTTTTCCTTCATTTTGAAATGAATAGTTAAGATACGAAAAAGACAGGCCATCAGAAGGAGGTATGGAAGAAATAAATCATGTGCTTTTTGCATGAGTGATTTAGGTTTTTAGCACCTGCCTCTTTTGTAGCTTTCACCTGTTACAGGTTTTGACTGTGTTATATTCATGCCCTGCTGTCGCATAGATGGGGGTACTGCAGTATTAAAGGAATTCAGTGTCAAGAAATACTCTACTAAAAAATCCAGAAATTAATTAGACTGACAATTAGAGCAATAATCTAGTATTTGAGTTTGTCTTCTCGTTCACCTCTGTCCACTAGCGCTTTGTTTTAAAGAGCAGTCTTTAACTTGGCACAAGATGATTGTGTTCATTTGCCTGAGCTTTGACTGACTAGCGGTTTTAGAAAACCTTAAGGGAACAAAGATGGTGCCTACACACAGAGACACTGAGTACCATCTTAAATGCTGGAGGTCATCCCAGATGGTCTGAAGTTGATGCTCCAAGTGTGCGGTCTTTCCTATAGCTTAACTCTTACTTGCCAGTCTTGCGCATGTCTTGGATATTTTAGGGCATCGGAAATTGTACTAAATACCCATAATTCAACACTGGACTCACACTGCGATAGTTGGAGCTGAGGTACATATTAAATAACAAAATATGTACGTTGGCAAGTGTATTTGTGAAATATGCCTTGCTGTTAGGACTCCTTCAAAGATAGCAAGACAAGCTTGCTGAGGTCTTTGAATTCCCACACCATAGGGCTGTAAGTAGGAAAACCACCATGTTTTTAGAAATGGTGTTGGTCAAGAACTATAGAAGTTAGTCAGGTTGTGTTCATGAAGGCACAACCCTCTTCTCATTACAGATAGTATTGTTAGTGTGACTTAAATAATCAAGGTAACTGACCAACCACCAAAAAGTTTAGCAGCATTAAATAGCACTAAGCAAAATTGTAAGAGACAAAATCTTTTTTAAGAAACTGACTTTTTTTTTTTTTTCTTTTGAAGATGATGTAGCTTAACAAAAATCCACTTGTTGAGGTTGGAAAGTTTAAATAATTTCAGATCCAGCAGCAGGAAGCAGACTTGACCTGAGTTTAACAGCTGTTAAAGTGGTGTGCAGCAACCAGTGGACTTAACGTGATTTTCTGTTTTCAAAAAAAGAAACTCGTAAGTTTGCAAAAAATCTTTTACTTTTTAACCTTGGTTGGGGTTCAGATGTGTGATTGACAGGTGCTGTTAGCTTCCCAAGATATAGGACGTTGAAGTAAGAGGGCTGATTCACTTTTGCTGTAATAATCCTTTTTGAAATAACTCAACTAATAACTTTTCCTATCCATGTGATAACTGGAGAAGTGGACAAGCTGTTGTGTGAGAGATCTTGGCCATTTGTATTTTATCAGTTTGCTAGTAATAACTTACAGTTTGCTAATAATAAGGTATTAAAAGATACCAGTTATGATGTCATCCAGCCATATGACTTCATATATTAACTTGCTATTCCTCAATTACATCATTGGCTTGCTAAGTGAGGCCAAAACCGAAGGTGGAAGTGAATCGAGCAGAAAATGTTGTGCTTGGTCACCTTGAATAGAAAGCCTTATTTCTAACATTGTCGTAGTATTCCGGGCTCATTAATAGATAGTTTAATATTAGCAAAACCTAGCCTTCTTTCTTTGCTCCTACCTTGACTTTTAATTGGTTAGAAGACTACCTTAGTGTTTACAGGCTAAGACTTGGCAGTTGACAGGATTTGTCATTGTATTTTGCTGTGCTTAGATTCTAGACCCAGGAATAACTATTGTTCCTATGGTCAAAATGGCATCCATTTATATATCACTGTAATGTTGATCAGAGTGAGCATAGTAAGGACAGTCAGGGAAGAAATAACAATGTATTGTAGCGTATTAAGGATGTTTATTTTTAGGTGAAGGTAAGTATGTGTGTGGGGGGGTGGGGTGTCCTAGGGAAGGATAAGAGCAGTATTGCAACAGACCCACCATAAATTGATTAGATGGTGAAACTTGTTACTGCTTTTTAAAAAAAATACTAAATGAACAAGTGGCCAAATGGGAGATTTGGTGTAAATGACGTATTTTATTTGCACAGGTATGTTTTGAAAGGTGTGTGGGACATGCGCTCTTATGCAAGAATTTATTGATGTACAGGAAAGCTCTTGATAGTAACTATAGATGCTTGTCTTGATGTTGACAGAGAGAGGAAGGAGCTGGTTGAAAAGAGGGAAGAACGAGGCAGCTTGTGAAAGATTAACTTGAACTGATAAAATTCTAGGAATTGAAGGAAGAGCAACAGCAAAATAGAGAACAGCGAGATAAAGATGACAAAAAATTCAGAAAATGTGTAGGTAAGATGCTATAGGAAGCACGTTAGAGTCTAAGAGGAGTTCGGTAAAGTTAGCTTCTTTTTAGGGAACAAGCATGAATTAGTAATTTGTACTTTGTTTTGCACTGACAGGTAGCAACAGACTGCTTTGGCTAAATCAGTACGCTACTAATGGTCTGAAATTTGAGAAGAAATTGTATGAATTTACGTGATGGTATTAAAGATGAGTAAGGAATGGCACAAGTGTAGGGAAAAGATTGAACTGTTTGAGCCATAAAGCCCTAGCAAACTAACATGTTAGATAAAAGCATAATGAGAAAATGTTTTTCATGTGGTCTTGAGCTTACAGTAAGAGATTATTGTTCCAGTAGCCATTATGGAGAGAAAAGTGACAAAAGTTGATGCCAAGAGAAATTAAGTAATTAACTTATCTTTCTTCCATCTTCTTTAGAAGAACTGACTGATAGAACGCATAACCCGATTAACTGTTAACTTTCTCATCTGTTTGGGATAATTGATTGAGGTTAAAAGCATTTCAGAAGAGTTTTTGTATTTGATCTTGTGATATGTTTTCTGTGATAAGTGATGTGAAATTGATTAATGAAATGAATTTTCTAGAAAAATTAGAATATTTTGTTTATAAACATCTACAAGATAACAGAATGTTGGTAAGGGCCATTTGAAGTTTCTCCATAGTACTTAATCACAGTTCTTTCTGTGTCCTGGTTAAGGATGTAGGGGTCAGAGGAGAAAGAGTTTGGTTTAAAGGACATGGCTGCTGCAAGGGTAGCATGCAGTGGATTGGAGAAGTGAGCAGGAAGATGCAGACAACTGTCATCATCTTGGGTAATATTGCCGGGGCATCTATTTTTGGCTCCTGAGACAGTTAAAATTTTCCAACAGTGACTTTAAGGACTGAATAATAGGAGAACAAATTTAGTACATCTGCAGATGGATACCTAACTGGAAACCCCTGTAAATATTGTGGAGAACAGAACTCCCAATTCATAAACAGGCGATGATAGGGTCAGTGGTATCAGGTACCTCACTGCTTCGAAGTTTTCATGTGGCCTAGGTTTTCCTTGCAACCAAGGATGCAGCTTTAGTTTCTCTCTCCTGATTTCAAATATTGAATCCAATTCAAGTCATCATTGAGCTTCAAAGTACTTGGCCTACAGCCTTCTATATTATCTTAAATGAAATGCCTGAACTTGATGTAAAGACAAGAAGCAAAGTGTTAGTCTTGATGCTGTTACCAGTGCTGAAACGAAATCGTGTATTTCCCCTGCTCTTAGATTCAGAGCTGCAATGTGCTGGAACTTGCTTTGTACCTGGGCAGTGTTAAAACCTCCAGTGAATGTGAGTTTTATGTTTTAAGACATTGTGAAGTGAACTGTAAAAACCGAGCTGTGGTTTTGTGATATTATTTATTTTTTTCTACCACAAATATAGTTAAATTCCAAGGAAGAGGTGGGAAGTCCAGATAAAGGTGTACCAATATCTTAATGGTTGTAGTTAGTCACCAGGGCTCAAGCATTAAAGCCTCTTGCCAAGTATTACATACAATAAGTAAAATAGAAAGAAGATAATTTTAATAATACATATTTCTAGATGGCCTTATTCCCTGTTAGAATATCCTCTGTGTGACACTGTGGAAGCTTTGCTATGACTGTGTCAGAGCTAGTTAGACAATCTGAATTCACTGACTTTGGAAAAGCAGGCAGGATGAGAATTGGTATCAGGCTGATGACTTTTCAGGATTACATTACTATTAAAACTGACCTGCTACTGGTACCGAATGAGGCAGAAATACATAGGGGGGAAAAAGATCTTGGAATGTTACGCATTTTAAATTGGTAATGCATGCAATTTGCCCAGATGTAATTCTTTCTCATAGCTGTCTAAACACAGAAGGCTTCGGGATTGTCTCCAGTCTATACTCTTGAGTTGAGGATAGTTAGACTGGAGGTATAAAGTCATGGAAGTCATTGTCACTAGAGAACTCTTAAGAGTTCTTAATCAGTGCTACAGGGGGCTCTATCTTCTGATGTCCACAAGCAGAGCACTACAGAAGGACATAAGTCTCCATTCCTGGAAAAATGGAGTTTTTCACCTGCATAGTGTTGTTCTGTCTGCCTTCCTACTCTCCTTTTTGCCACTCACCAGAGGACTGGACAGTAGGCTATAACACAGCTATGTGGTTGCTGCTGCAAGGATTTATTTATTTATTTTTAATCCATCCTCTGCCTCTGGTCTCGTCAGTTTTTTGTTTGTTTTCTGATGTGGTTTGTTGTTGGTTTTGGTTTGTTGTGGTGTTTTGTTTGTTTTTTTTTTTTTTTTAATTTTAATATTGTGGGAGTGGGGTGTTTTTTGTCAGTCTCTTTTTTTTAAATGTACATTCTGTGTTTCGTGTTTTGGATTGCTGTATTGAGATCCTTCCCTGAACCACATGGAGATACAAGTGCTACTCAGAACTCTTGGAGCCTCTGTAGCATTATATTCCTTTCTGAAATGAGAACATTCTTTTCATGATATGACCCTAACTTACAACAGTAGTTCCAAGGATTCTGATCACTGTAAGGTCACCTGCAGTGGGCTTGCTCCAGCGTGATTTCCAGATGTCTAACTCTCTATCTAGGAAGAGCTGTGCTTATTCTTGTGATCTGAAGTGCAGCAGTTGCCTTAGGTGGAAAACCTAAGACCACAAAACCAGTATTGTTCTGGCTGTGGTTTTTTGATAAGGCATGCAGGGAGTGCAGCCTTCCAGTTCATGGAGGGTGAGGACTGGTATTCGGTATATGGATGAAGATGATTAAGTCCGTGTAAGTACAGCGCTGTCCAGACTGAATGTCTAGTTGCAGGTGAGGAAAAGTGTTTTGCTCTCCTGGGGAACTTAGAACACAGAGAGCAGCACAGCTTTTTTTGTGTGAACTGGTGGACACCCTTGGGCCCTTGGGATGGTTTCCAGAGATTACTTTGGTAGCTACAACATGGAGATGTTGCTTTTTTACTTGGGCAGTGCAGCTGTATTGCTGGTCTTTGTATGCTGCAGGGACAGAGCACAGGCGTTCAGATGAGTGAGTGCATCACCATGTAACAGAAAGAAACATGTTTTTTGTTTTCTGTTTTGCACGCTTACTTTTCCCTTTTTCCATAATTAAAAGTTGGTTCTGTTGAGCGGTGGAGCCCCCTTAACTAGATTTCCATTTAAAAAAAAGTCTATACTTATTGAAGTCAGAGGGTCTTTTTCATTCCTTCCTCTGTTACCATCAATTAAGATAAAATTTGCACAATCACAAATGCAGCTTTTGCTGGCAAATACAAAAACTGTATATGAGAAGAAAGTGAGGTAGGATGTCTTAATGTACTGTTGGGTGGAAAGAACATTTCAGCAGGACAGAACACTTTTTTATAGAAGTCTTGCATCACCAAAAGTAAAATAAAACCGGTAAGGACAGCAGAAACAGTTGTTCATATGGAGCCCTAATATGAGGGGTTGGCAAAAGAGGAGGAATTTTACCACCCTGAATTTGGATTGCTAACCTATGCTTTGCCCCTCACCCTGAATGCTTTGTGGCCTGTTAGGCAAGTTGTATTACGCTGTCACGGTAACAGTTGTACGTCTTCAGCACTAAAACAAAGGTGGTCTTCGCACATTTGAGACTTTATGTAGTAAGGTTTAGTTTATGACCAGTTTTGTTATTTAAAATCCCTTTTAGAGATTGAATCTTAATACTTGTGCATTCATGATCCACAACATTGATTCAAAATATATATTCAATTTTCAACTCTCAAAGTTGTGTAACTAAAAAATACATAAGTACGATTAAAAATATTTTAAAATCGGCAACTAAAATAGAATCTGAACAGTCTGTATTTTTAAATTGATAATTTTTAGCAGAATAAAAGTAGTAATATTTGAGCTGTGAAATGCTTTGTATTTACTCTTTGATTTTTTTTTTAATTAAAAAAACCCAACAAAACCCCATAATCCTTATGATGTTACCAGCCCTCTGAAAACTGAGGAAAGTTTCCTTCATTCAAGCTACTTTACTTTGAGTGAACTGGATTTTATGCTATAGTTGTGTTGCAGCGTATTGTCATTGCTGTCTGTAGGGATTCTTGGCTCTTATGTTTTTTTTCAGTTAGCTTTTATTTCATAGTAAAGTGAAAGAGGAAGAAATAAGATGGTGTCTTATTTCTTGTACATCCATTCCTGCTGTTTCACTAGTACTCCCAGCTTTGTTCTTGTAGAAAATTAGCTTAAAAACCTATTTCAGTCCTCAATATCACAGTTTGGAAATGGTGACAATGTGCTAGCCAATATGTTTTGATACCACTTGGTGGTACTGTTAAAACTACCTGTGTTTTCAGTGTTCATATTTCCTTTCTTTGATATCAGAGTGTAAATCTTTGCTCTGCTGAACAGGTTGATGTACAGTAGCTAGTAAAATTAGACCTGTGTTGTGAAATGGAGCATGCCTCTCTGGTAGTTTCTTTTCTTGGTTTTGGTTTAAGTTGACAGAAGTATCTTTACATCTGCAGTTTCTGGAAATTTAAGAACACTGAGAACCTCTGGCCAATAAAAATTTTCCCATTATGTAAAACATTCTTGCAGATTATCTTGACTTGCTAAGTGGTGGCAGCAGTGACTTCTTCCTTGAATTAAACACACTTGCAATGAGTTTTCTAGTGAACTAATAAATCTCAGTGCAGCTTTTTGATTTGCTATAGTTTATGGTTTCATGCAACCGTAACCTACTATTTCTCTCTTCTGCCTTCAGGCTTGTGAGAATTGTTTCTGTATATTAATAGGAGATGCTTGAAACTGACTTTACTCGTTTGTTTCCCAGCAGGAAAGCCTGAGTACTTAGGCTTTAACTGAATCAAGACCAGCTCTCAGCAGTGGGAGACATTATATTAATCCTTTGGAAGCATAGACTGCAGTTTTGTGTTGCACTGTTGTTTGTGTTGTGATTAATTTTTTTTTTAATTCATGTAAACAGGTAGGTAGCAACAGTTCTTCCGCTGTATATTTTTGTAATCTGTACATTTATAAACCTGATGACAGTTGTGTGAGTTGGGGTTTTCTGTTGGTTTTGGTTTGGTTTCTTTTTGGTAGAAGTAGCATTTGTGTCATTGCATGAAACTGTAAAGTACCTTGTTCTCCTTTGTGTTTTCACATCTCTAAGTTGATGGTATTAATTTTACAAATCATCTTCAGTGCCTGGACTTGCTTTAGTTATGAATGACAGTGATACCTCAGCAGTCAAACAAGTTTCGTTCTTATTTCTATAAGTAAGTCCTCTTATTATAGCCTTGTCTTTTCTTATTCTGTGTCTTCCATATGGACTGTTCAGCTAATTTTTCTTCATTCATTGCCTGATAGTATTTGGAGGTTTGTTTACTTATAAATTTTTGGTTCATTTTATCAGTTCTGTTGTATTTCCAAGGAAGGTAAGCAAATTATTATCTCCATTTAATTAAGCATGTGATCAAACTTTTTACATTTATTTCAAATAGCTTAAAAATATGATTAGGACATGAGTGGTACCTATGAGTGGTAGCTTTCTCAGTCAGTACATTAAATGTGTTTGAGGTTGTGCTTTCCTTCCTTGTTCTGCTGGGGGATGAGGTAATAGAAAGCAGCCCTGTGGAACAGGACTTCGGGGGTTCTGGTGGACGAGAAGCTCAATGTGAGCCAACAGTGTGCACTTGCAGCCCAAAGGGCCAGTTGCCAGTGTTAAATGGTTTTATTTTAAGCTTGTCTCTATTGAAAACCCAAGCAAACAAACAAAAACCCCAAACTTTTTTGGGGAGCCTAAACTGAATAAATGTTGTCCATTACAGGAATTTCAGTTTTCACTAAGCTATGTTAGAAAAAAAACCATTGCAAAACTGCTGGTTTAGAGCATGGAAACTTGGGAGCCCCTCTGAAGAGTAAACAAAGGACTTGAGACTTGAGGACAGCTATAAGAAATTAGTCTTTATCCCATCTGTGGGTGTGGGAGTGGGTAGTAGGTATGTTCACTCTATCTGCGAGTCTGTACCTATGTTGCCCATTATCTTTTCTTTAGAGGGCCAATGTAAACCTTGTTGAAACATGCCTCTGAAAATAACCACCCTTTTCACTGCTGTGAGCCAAAACTCAAAACGATGCACCTACTTCCAGACACTCCTGTTTCTTTTCTCTTTATTTCCATGTAATGTGTTCTGAATGCTGGCTACAGCCCCTTCTCCTGGGGGGTTACAGCAGAAGGTAGGGAGGTACTGAAGAGCTGCTGGAGGCTTCTGATCTGTGGTGTTGTCAGCATGTGTTCAGCACTGCCTAAAGTGCCAGTGAGGCCAAATCCAGAAAGGCTGGGCAGGATCCTCCCCCAAAGAGGACATGGATCTCGAGGAATACTAGGTTGCTGATGGTAGGCAGCTGGGTTGCTGTGGGCTAAAAGATCTGGCCTTGAGCCTTGCTCTGCAGGATGCAGAGGGAAGGAGGAGTGGAGAGCAGTGATGAGCCTATTGTAAATGAGCCAGCATCTGGCTGGGTGATGCTGAGTGCTCCTTGTTGCTCCCTTTGCTCTTAAATGCAGCTGTGAAGAATGAAGAAGCAGCAGGGAGAAGCTACTTGATACCCAGGTGAAAATTAGACTTGGTGGCCAAAGAGCCAATGGGCATAAAAAAAAAAAAAACAAAAAAAAAAAACCAACCATCTGAACAGAAGGAAAGCATTTGATCGTGGGGGTGCTCTACCACTGCAGCAGGTTGTTCAGAGTGGTAGTAGAGTTGTTCTCTGTGCAGATGCTCCATACCCAATGGAACACCTTTCTGGGCAGCTGGCTCTAGCTGACCCTGCTTCAGCAGTGGGGTTGGACTAGATAATTTGCAGGAGTCCCTTCTAACCTCAACCCTTCTGTGGAAGCTTCTTTAGTATTCACATGTATTCTTTAGCTACCATTGTGGAATGCTTGGGAAATAATTACAAATGCCCCTGCTGTGTAATCATGGCAGTTTTAATTGTATAAGGAAAGCATCCAAGTGTTAAAATAGTTAATTGACTCAACTTCTGGATTTCAGCAGTAAAAGCAAAAAAAAAAAAACCAAAACCAGAAAACCTCAAACTGTAAGACCTTTTTTCCCCCATGTTTTTTAACTCCTTAAACTATTGGTGGTTATGAGAATAAAAAGTAGGTTTACTATAACTTATAAATAATGAAATCGCTAAATATAAGAAAAAACATTATTCTTTTAAAATGTTTTTTCTTCCTTCCCTTCACCCCTCATTCCCTCTAGTTTTAGTTCCCAAAATTGTCCTATCAAGTATGAAGACAAAGAAAGGCAGGAATGGGAGAGGAGGAACAGCAGAGAGAATCCTAAGAGAGATCTCCAAACTCTGCAGTTTATTCCTTTCAGCCCACAACTAATAAGACACGAGATGATTTGAATGAAGTTTTCTATAACTGTTTCTTTCCTGGGCTCTGCTAGTCCTCCCTGTTTGCATTTTGCATAGCCCTCAGAAAGACTGCAGTGCAGTAATTGGCAAGGAGGGAATTACTAGGAGGGAAAATCAAGCTCTGCTGGCTCCTTTTGCTGTATGGTGTTGCTGAGATCTGCATTTTGGAGTGGGAGATAATGAATGGCTGCCTTCAGGTTTGCAATTTGGAGATTTGACTACTTGCAAATATGAGATGTGGATAAGTTTTCATTAAGTGTCCCCAGTGTGTGCATGGCATGCTGGACAGCCATTAAGTTTATCGATGCAGTGGTTTGGTTTGTGTTTTGTTTGTTTGTTTTTTTTTTTTTTTTCTTAATATGAAACGCAGTTTCTGCCTAATACTTTTTAATCCTCTGTGCTCAGACAGTGGAGAATAAGGTAAGGTACTTTCTGTTGCCTAATGTATAAAGGATAACACTAGTAATGTCTGCATGTTGTAGCATGCAACAATAACTGTGTTCTGTTGGAAAGTAAAAAAAGCTTTGATTACCTTTTTTTAATTGCTTGTAACTCATTGAAATTCATTGTAATGAATTCCCTGAATTATCTAGTATATTAAAGTTTACAGTTATTTGTACTTCATATGTGTTACAATACTTTTTTTGAGTCAGTTTTCACTTTGCTTATCCAACATAAAGAATTGTTTTCAAGAACAGTATTCCTTTTTTAATCTTGAGATAAAAACACAGTCCTTTCTATGCCTTATCCATACTTTTGTTTTTTTTAATGCTAGAATTTTAAGGGTATAGCATCGTCATAATCCTGCTGTTTAGCTGTAGAGTGCGCTTGTTCAGTAAGAATGGAATTGTGGAGGTGCCTGAATTCTCTGTGAATTGAAGGGGTTGGTTGGTGTGTTGGGAGAAAAAGGGGAGACTGGAACTGCAAAAAACTAAACTCTTCTTTATAGCTAAGAATAGGAATGGGCAGTGACCAGTTCAATCATAATTGGTGTCTAAACACAGGACCTTTAAAGAGCTTTAGAACTTACCTTTTTTGTTGCTGAGTTGTTATATAAATGCTTAGTATGGAAATATGTACATTATTCATGACATCTGTAAGAATTGTGGACTGATTTAGAATTTATGTATTATTTTGGTGTGAAAAGTGTTGTATAGTTGCAGATCTCATTTTAATATGGGTTAGAATTTTTTTCTTGCAGTTTTCTATAAATCGCAGTGCTGGGCTGTTTTTCCAACTATTGTGTTTCTAGAATGAGCTGGGTTGGGCTTTCCTTGGCCAATGTGTTTCTTTTGCCAGAGTCTGTAACCTCTCCTTAGCTTGTTGCTTAATATGCTTCTGGTACAAAGTAGCGTGGCTGCTACTTTTTAGTAGCAGTAGCTGTTCCACCTCCTGAGGACCAAGGGTGAATTACAGCACATGACGAAGATCAAAAGATCAGAAAGCCACAAAAAAGGACTTCTCTACAGATGTGGAAGTTTGTGGCATTTCTCCTGATTAGGTAAATGTGATCTTGGTCTCAGCTTGCAAAGTCAGTCACTTTAGATGTGATAATGGGAATGGGAGCCTGGCATATTTAGTGGCAGGTATGCAATTCTGTGACTGTCTGAACTTCCATAAGCAGCTCTGTGTAACTGCTGAGGCTGATCCATCTCTGCAGCATTCTGTGCAGGATGACATCTGGGAACATGCTGCTGAGGTGGACCCTTGATACCGATCTGCTTAGTGTCATCTGGGAACATTGCTGCTCTGGCATTATGGAATAGCTGCTCATGTTTGTCAGAGTTAACTGGTACTGTGTGACTCTGGTAGGTGGATGCAAACTTAATTGACAAGAGTTGAGTAACCAAAATTCTTGCAAAAATGTGGTTTGACTGTATATATTGTAAATGGTCAGATAAGATTATTGCAGTGTGGTCACAAAATGTTGTCCTTGAAGTGTAAATATGAGCATCACTGTGGGGACAGGTTGCCCAGAGGGGTGGTGGAAGCCCCATCCTTGGAGGTTTTTAAGACCAGGCTGAATGGGGCTCTGAGCAACCTACTGGGAGGTGTCCCTGCCATTGGCAGGGGGGTTGGAACTAGGTGATCTTTAAGGTCCCTTCCAACCCTGACAATTCTATGATTCTATGACTGCAGATTTAGTGGACAATGGTTGAGGTGTTGTAGCATTTGTTGCATCTAAACTTCCCCATTGACACTGAGGAATGCACATAGAGATTGGTGAGGATGTGTATTAATTATGCTTTCAGACTATTTTTCCTCTTTTTCTTTGTGCTTGTAAAAATTCCAGGAACAAACAAGCTTCCCCAAACCAGGTTGCTTTCTCCTAATAATCTGTTTCAATATTGTCATGGGGTGTGAGGTTTGGGGTTTTCTTTGTTTGTTTTTAAGAAATATTCCGCAGAACAGTTAGTTATTTTACCAGAATTGGGGTGGTGTTTCCAAATGGAATTTAACAGACTGTTACCAAGAAAATGGCACTGCTCTGAAGATTTATTACAATCTGTAATGACATCTAAAGTATATTGTATGTGTGTGAAGGCAGGAAAATTTAGCTGTGATTTTTACTTTGTGGACGTCTTTCTATAGTAATGATTTGTTGAGAATCCTTTGTGGACAGTAGTGGAGGAGGGGAAAATAATAGTGTAAAAATCATATGTTGGTACATTACCTATAATGTTCTTTGTTATTTTTTTGGACCGACTCTACAGATGCTGAGAAGCCTGTTACAGGGGTTTTGAAAGAAGGTAACATAACTTAAACTTTTCTTTCTTTAGGGCAAAGAAAAAAACTCGGCAGACTATAGCAAAGCTCCCCTTATTGGCAAGAGCCTAACAGAAATTGAGGAAGCATAATTCTCCTTTCTTCTCAAGCTGCAGATCAAATGAGATTCAGATAAAATGAGGGAAATGTAAGCAATCGGAATCTTCCACATTTTGGTGGAAGGGATGGGTATTAGTGTCAGATGTAGTAACAGATTTTGACCAAGAAAACTGTTGCATGAATTTCAGAAATCAAGACATTTTTTTAAACTAGCAATTACCCTTTTAATATTGTCGTCTCTTCAGTTGTCTGTCAAGGAGAATTGTTATGGAAGATGGCATATATAATTTCCAGACTGATACAGAGTTTACCTGGTAGCGAATAGCTAGTGAAGAGTTTAAAAGAGGCAGTGAGAACAAAGGTGGGACTGGGAAAAACCATCAAGCATTTCAACCTTTATGCTATTCTGACAGCAGCTGTGGTACTGATGAGGTATTTAAATGGAAAAGGGTATTGTAAACTATTCTTAAGGTGAACCTCTTCTGTAGAGTAGATTCTAAGGAAATACATATATTTTATGGAATTGTGTTACTGCTAGTTTGGAGAATCATCTTTAATCTTCTTATGCTTATAATTTGACTTGTGGGTTGCTTGAAACTTGTATTCGCATCTATGCCAAATTCTTTGGTGAAACTGCTGCTGCTCTGTGTGACTGTGATATTGTGAAATTCTTTCTTGATGCTTTTGTCTTTTAATACAACTTTTGTGGCTGCTGGGGGAAAATCTCACATCTTTCAAGAATTCTGATACCATTGGATAAACTTTGAGGGAGAAAGATTTATTTGGAATTACAAATTGATGTACTTTGTCTCATGGGCTTCTTTTGCCTTTTTGTTTGAGTGTATGACTGAACTGGGCTGCACTCATGAATTTGCCAGTTAATAGTTAGTAGACAAATTGCTACTACATTTCTTAAGTTTGATTTTTTTTTTTTAATTTTTCCTACTAAAGCATGAGTGTTTATAGAACACTATATAGTGAATAGAACATTATACCTGAGCAGCTTTTTACTGCATTGAAATAGGTGGTTAGGACTCATGGAATATTTTTCTACTGCCTTGCCATCTTCACCTTTACAGGAAATCTTTTTTGCTTTGTTTTTAATTAAGCATCTAATCATACACATAATATTTCCTCCTTGCATCAAAAACACAGTAAGTTTTTGTGAAGATGAATACTTATTTTGCTTTTGGCCTGAATATCCATGAAATGACTGGTTGAAAGTCAGCAGATTTAAAAAAAGGGGGCTATATAAAAGATGGAACGTGAACTCAAAAAGTTTGTATTAATAGTGACGAGGTCTTACTTGCATATTCAGCTTAGACCACCTTTTCTAAAAAATGTATTGGGAGATGATTTAAAAAATCTGGATGATGATACATCATTAAAGATTTAAAATTTTCGTGTGGGAAGAGACAAAGTTGGGATTGTCCTCATTCAGCTGAACTAAAGATAATGTGGATTTTACTTAATTACAGCTGGTTTGGGGCCCTCTGTCATCTCTTAAGTGCGCTAATGAAATCCCTTACTTCAGTGAGCCACAGAAGCTGTTGGGGTTGATAACAAAATGAATCCTTGTTTCAGAATGGGATAACCTTCACTTATTTGCTGACAGCTATGCTGGTGATAGCTGTGATCAGTCAACCTCTGGTGCGGTCAGTACTCAGGAGAATAAATTACTAAAACTATATAAAGTAAATAGTGTATGACTTTATGTATACCTAGTTTAATAATTAACTTTTTCCTCCTGAATAACTGTCTTGAACAGAAAAAGAAGAAACCAAACCAAAAAAACAAAACCTCCCAAAACCCCAAAAATCCAACAACAAAATAAAACACCAAAAAAAACCCTCCAAACGTGAAAAACATTTTTTTGCCACTGTATGATCAACCTACAGAACTTGCTGATCTGAGATAATACTAGGAATTTTCTGTTCTTGGTCTCAAAATAATAGCTCCTAGAGTTAGCAAAGGTATAGAGGAAAGAGGAATCACACTTAACAGATGTTCCGGAGCTTTTCTTTTTTTGTGTCTATGCTCCTCCAACTGTTACGTTGCTAGAAAACTTTCAACTGTCTCTACTGAAAACTAATGCTCCTTGGCTTGAATGAAATTACAGCAGAATATCTGTCTGTGCTGTAGGCTATGAGCCTATCACTAGTGTTGTAGAAGCTGTTTAATGATGGAAAAGAATCCTGGGCTTTCTAGATGTGTATTATGACATTTTGGATGTATTTTGGGACTTTATGCTGTGTTGTAGGAAGTGTGCTTATAGATGTTCTTAATTGGATTCAGTTTGACACTTTTTGGGGATTTTCTAAAGGCATCAGTACAAGAGCTTCCAGAACAATGTGAAGCAGTTAGAAGAGGATTCTTCACAGAAGCATTTGTGTTAAGGTGGTAACTCTACTTTTATAGAGACAGGAGGGTACCTTGACCTCTCTAGCTGTTTGTTTATAACATTATATGTAGTGTTTCCTGATCCTGAAATTGCTTCATAGAGGTCATAAAGCATTGGGCTGCAGTTAAGTTAGAAAGTATTATGAAAGCAAAAAAAAAAAAATCTTCTGAGACTAAGAAGGGCAGGCAGGTGATTTCTTCTTATCCAGACTTTTAGGAGGATTTAGAATGGTGACAGATCTAACTAGAGGAGTCTAAAAATAATACTTCCTATTGATGTAGAAAGCTTTAGGCCGGGGTGCTATAAATGATAAGCAATACTGTGCTTGTTTTACAGTTCAGAGGGAAACAAAGTGATAGTCTTAAAATGATGTAGCCATTCAGTATAACTGATGGAAAAAAATGCCAAACCACTGTTGTAGTATCGGAAGCTTCATTATCTAGATAAAAGCTATTTGCAAAAGGTGAGGAATCAGCACTGTCCATCCTCTGAATAGTCCTTAGCAGTGCAACATCTTTTAAACTCTAATCTTAGGATTTAAGACCCTTGCTCTAACAGTGAGCGTCCTCTGCATACATTTAAATCTGGCATTTGCTTCAACTGGAACTTTGGGGTTGGTTGTTTTTTGGTTTTGCATTCTGCATGTCTAGACTGTACCTACGTAATCTTTATAATGCAAGCAGATAGTCTTTTTTAGCATAAATTCTCCAAGGAATCTCTGAATATTCTCATTTAGTTTCTGTTGCCACACCCAGAGGCTTTCGGGTTCGAATTTTCAAAAATAAAAGCGCGCATTTAAATGTTAGATTGCCATTAATACATTAAACAAAATTGCTTTATTCAGTATTTATTTGGTAGAAGTAAGCACAATTTCATTAATATTAACTAGAGGACCCCTCTGGATTTAAGCAGGCAAAAAGAATTTTCAACTGAAACTGGCAACTGCATATGCCAAATCTGACGACAAAAATCTTTCTAAGGCCTTGTGGATGGTGTGGAAAGCCCCAATTTTCAGTATGTCTGTTAAACAGCAGCAGCACTGTACAGTTCTACCAGAAGTTTCCTTGAAAGGTAGCTATCTCTTGTGTTAAACTTGTTTTGTCCGTGTAGAAGTGATCAGCACTTGCTTTTGGGTAGTGAAAAATACGCTGTTTTTCTTTTTGAGTAAGAAGCAGTGATTTTAGACAAAGCTGAAGACACCATCTACAACGGTGGAAAAATCCTTTTAAAATTAGTGAGAGATTGACATCTGTGCAAGAACAAATGTTGTTCTGGCAGCTTGATGTTAAATAAAATATTGTGGTCATGTCACTTGCTGTTCTTAGTTTCCAGAATTGGATTAGAATTTAGAGCAGTGTGAAAAAGTAATTCTTTCTTACCTGTGCTTATAGTATGCAGTGGCCAACTGGATCAAATGGAAGAGCAGGAAATGTTTTATGTGGGTGAATTGGTTTCCATGGGAGACAGGGTGGAGAGATTTTGTTTGTTTGTTTTGAGTTTTGGATTTAGGCTTAGAAAACTTACTTTGGTTAGAGTGGAAAGAATTTCTTGTGTAAGTGAGATACTGGGATCTCAATCTTCTGAGATAGTTCATTTCAACATTGAATTCAAGAAGTGCAGAGCCATACTTGAAGTTGCATTCTGTTTAATTTGCCAGCTTCCTCTATATGCTGCTGTGTTCAGAACTTTGTGGGAGGATTATTTTGTTAAGATGAGCTGCATTTTAAAATTAGATTAACTATTTTGGTATTCTTGAGAAGGCAGGTTTCTGCAATTCTTATCAACAAGCTTTTTGAAGTGCTTTGGGTTTCTTTTTATTTGCTGTTCTCCGACACCTTTGCCTTTATATACTTTCTTCAAATAATTGCAGAAGATGATGTAAAGAATTTATAAGACAGGTAGTACCTCTGCTTAGAGTTCAAGGCTGGATTCATTAAGAGTCAGCACAGATGCACCCTGACAGAAATAGGAAGTATTCTTTATGCACTTGCCAGTCAAGAGAGTGGATAGATAGGCTGTGATTTGAAGAATATCTGTTGCTATTCTGCTAGAATTCTGAAAATTCATTAGATTTGAAACTGTGGATCTCTTTGATTAACGCAACGGAAAAGAATAGCACTCATTGATAGGTCTTGCATTCAAAAGAAAAGCGAAGACTGACAATAACTGGAGAAATAGCAAGATTTTTTTTATTCTTACTTGGTGATTTCAGAGGTGAAGAACCTTAGATGTTTCAAGTTGATGCAATTTAAAAGCAAGTTGTTTCTCATAAATCATGCAGCAGATTTTTTTTTTTTTTTTTTGAAGGGACATTTTGGGAGGAAAAGGGGACTTTCTTAGGTCACTAAAGGATGAGACATCTTTTTCTAGGACTATGCTTTGGCCAGAATGATTTGGACATGCCATCTGCTTTAAATCTTCTTGATCCTTGTTAGAATTTGTCATGGGTAGTTGAAATTTTACTGTTTCCTGGTCATAGCAGGCATAAGTGGGAAACAGAGCGAAGGACTTCTTTTCTGAGTGTATGTGAATTTACATTACTGCTTGTGACACGTGAACCAATGACTTCTATGCTTTCCAACAAAAGTAAAGAACATGTGAGGCTTGCTGTGTAACACACAAGTGGAGGAAATCTGTACAGATAGAAATAGCTTTCCATAAAAACAGCGTGTTCAGAATGCAAATATAAACTGGTTTTGTTAGTTCTCTCTTCAAAACCTATATAAAACAATTTTATAAAAGGAAACTACCTTTAACTTGAAATATTATGATTATGATGGCATTTCCCAGAATATTTGATCTGAATATTTTTCTTCTGTTGTAGATAGATAGATAGAATTTTTCCTTTGTAAAAAGAGCCAGAAGTTACAAAAAATACACACAGTATTGATCCACTTCACGTATCTCAGTCCCACGCAATCTCAATCATGGACTTCCCCTAAACAGCAGTGAAGGAGATTAAAGTGTACTTTGTCCTGTGGTCATCTGATTCTTTTGATCTTTCCTATTCTTCAAATGCTTATACTGAAAACCTAGTATAGAAATATGGATCCTGACTGGGGGTTAATGTCATAGGTGAAATGGAATAACCTTGTAGGTTTTTTTCTTTTTCTCTCCTGCACCCATAGACAAGAACCCAAATTGGAATTCAAAATGCAGAAGAAAGTACTTATCAGCAAGCTTGGACAGCATGTCTCTTATTTGTTGTCTTGTGACCCAGGCTTTCAAAGCTTAAGAGGTTTTCTTGATTTCTAAAGGAAGCTTTTGATTTCTTGCACTTCAAATGACTTCTTAGTGTATTTTGGTAGCCCACTGAGACAGGAAGTAATCATTGAGAGCTGTAGATAGCAAGTGTAAGTCAAAATACAAACACTTTGTTTTTATTACTGCCTCAGGCTGAATCTCAAAGCTGTTTTGCCAGCCCATATGTCATGATTCAAAAGAATGCTGTTAACTTCCAAAAAGCAATAGTTGAACATAGTGTAAAACTCAGCTTTCCTAACTCGCACTGAATTACTATTTTGCTGGTTTTTTTAGTAGTTAAAATTTAATCCCTTTTAAGGTTTGCTTTTGTGGGTGGTTCTGTGTGTGTGTGTGTGTGTGTTTGTGTTTTTTGTTTGGATCATTCGTTTTTGGGTGTGGGTTTTTTGGTGTTTGGGTTTTGTTTGTGGGTTTTTTTGTTTGTTTGTTTGCTTTTTTACCATCATTGCACTATATGTTGAACTGGATGTTAATTCTGTTCAGCATATTATTGGGTAGTTACTAAAAGTGTCAGTCCCTGGGCTCTTGGGTACTCCGAACTATATTAATACTATTTATACTATTTTAATATTATAAATATTCCTATTCTCATCTCTTAGTGCTGCTGTAATTACTTTGTACATCTATCCAATGCCTTGTTTTTCTAATTAGACTCTAGAAATTTGTTATGCTGAGCAGGAGGGAGTATGTATTAAAACTTTGTTCATGAAAGTACAGTCTAGCAGGCTTGCTAAATTGAGTTCCTTGTACTGGGCTGCTGCTTTGTTTAATCCTGTAAGACTTTGCATGAATGTTTGGACTCGTTGGAAGAAATTTAGCCAAGGAAAATGATAAAAAATTAAAAGAATAAAACAATGCAAAACTTAGCTTACCATTCATTTTCTGCTATTTAGTAGTCTTGCAAACTAGAACGTGGGAAATGTCCAATGTTTGCTCTTCAGGTGGCATGCATGGTGATTCTTTTGCAAGAACATCAAGATACCAGTTTTGGCTATGCTTCTGATTTCCCAGGTGGGATAGGAAAAGAAGGAATAGCCTGTACATCCGAACCAAAAATAGTTTTGCTGTGTTTTGCTGAAAGGAGGTTGTAGAGAGGTGGGTGTTGGCCTCTTCTCCTTAGTAACTACTGACAGAACCAGAGGAAATGGTCT
>JAAGNO010018822.1:0-44737 GCA_033439905.1 Ceryle rudis | reverse complement strand
GGGGGTTATTTTGTGGTTTTGAAGTCGTGTTTGATCAGGGTATGTAGGTGGTTTTTTGTTATGGGTATGGTTGGACTTGGTGATCTAGGAGGTCCTTTCCAACCATGAATATTCTGTGTTCAGTAATTTCTACAGAACGGAGCCCTTGAAGTTTATGGTTCAGTCTAGTTTAGTTGCTTAGCAGTTCGTGTATCAGAACAGGCCTTTTTTCTATGTAAGACTATCATACCATAATTGCTATAATAAAAAGTCCTTACAGAGGAGTGTTAAGCACTGGAACAAGTTGCTTGGAGACATTGGATTAACTTCATCCTTGGAGATTTTGAAAACTCACCTTTGGACAACCCAATCTAACTTTGAAGTTGGCCTTGCTCTGAACAGGAGGTTGGTCTAGATGAGGTACCTTCCAACCTCAGCATCTGGGATACTGCGCTAATAAGTGCCCGTGAAGAGCTTGTAAATGGCAGAAGCTTCTCGTGCAGAGAATAGTCAGTGTCTTCTGTGTGTTTTTGAATGCTTCTGTCCTACTTGCTTATGTCCAAGGAGTGATTTTTCTGTTGATCTTCATCTGTTCTATTATGTGTATGATCTCAAGGTCTTCACAGCTGGTTTACCATTATTTATGCCAGGAAGGTGGATGCTCATGGAAGTATAGGGCAAAGGTTAAGTAATTAAAATACTCAAGTTATTGTGACACAAGGGGAAAAAAAGTTTTAAATATCAGTGCTGCATTTATTTTTGTACAGGAATTAGATTTAGTATTTGAATGTTTTGGATAAAAGAAGATAGGGAATTGTCTCATCTTTTTCTGTGTAAAGTTATATATAGCATAGCAACCCTTTTCTGTCCTCCCCTATACTCCTCAGAATTTTATCTTAAAGAATGTTCTAGAAATACCTCAGCACTGTTAGTTTGAACCTGTATATGCTGAATAGAAACAGTGACTAGTGCTTCAAGCATGACAAGTGCATGGAGGGGGGGGAAAAAAAAAATCAGTGGTTCCCCTGTACAAACAAGAGGAGAGACAATGCCAAGACTTCTGACCTCACACAAGGCTAAATCAGTGGATGGTCCTCTGCTTTCAAACCTGCCACTCCAGTCACTGCCCAGATATTTTTATAGAGTGATTCAAACTATTTGCATTTTATTTATCAGCCCTGTCCAGACTCAGTAGTGGGGTTTTTACCAGAATGCCAGGCTGAGGGCTGGCTGGATGTTGTGAGAATGGCCCTCTGCTGTAAGACACCTGCATGCTTAAAAACTCTTGTGTCAAGATTCCCATGTCAGCCTCTCTGCTTAGCTTTAATTCTTTTTGATGTGTGTGCACTGAGTAAATTGATACTGTGTTGTCATCAATATACTGCTTTCAGCTTGCATTATCGTTTTAACCAGTCAAGGTATGACAGTATATGTTGTGTATTACAGTCACACTCAGAAGTAAAAGCAGAACCGAGTCAGAAAACTTGTCTAAAAGATAGTGAAAGAAAGATGTATGTTCTCTTCATTATGTGCTGGGAATTTATTAGAAGCTATAAAATGCTGAAATATAAGACAAAGGAAAAGTTCAGATTGTTTTAATAATTTAACTTTGAGATTTTTGTGCTGTAACTTGAATAATTCTTGGTGATAGAAAGCACATGGGCTGGGAAAGACTGAAGAGCTGGAAATACCATGCCAGGTACCTGATTAGCTGACTGAAGGTATTCTGTAAAGTCCAGAAGGAAATTCTGTGGAGTGAAATAGATAGATAAAGTCTGGTTTCCTATTAATCTGTGCTCTGCATCCCTTTTTCACCCCTGTTCTCCTCCTCAATAAAAATAATTAAATAAAAGTCCCTCCCTGATGTGATAATTTCAGAAAAGACTAAAACTGTGAAATCTGTGTGGACAAGAGGGAGCAGGTGGTCTTGGCTGGTTTGGATGTAACTGTGTACTGACTGGACAACTTTTACAGCCTCTGGCTCGCTGGATGCTACATTAAGTTTCTCTTTATGTTCCCCATCTAACTGCTCATTTTCATGAGATCCATCTGTCCAGTTGGTTCCCAAGTGTTTTTGAGATGCTGGGAGGAGAGACAGCACAATCACAAGCCCTGTCTCATTAAAAGCTAGACCAAAAAAATAGCGTGCTCCATGCTACCAGAAAAATTGCCAAGGATGAAATATTGAAGTTTGTGTGGTTTTATACTTTCTAGGTAAGAGTATATAAACTTTTTTTTTTTGAAGAGGAAAGGTTGAATCATCTCACTGGTCACTTCTCTGCTGTGATCTTTAGCTCCCTGTCCAACTTCAAGTTTCTTTTTCAGAGCTTAATTTAGATATTGTGTATGCAGTGCTCTTCTGTTTGAGTAACTTCAAAGTGCAAATAGTAACTTAATGAAAAAGCTTTTCTGTCTTAAGCAGTAACCAATTTGGATTGTGTCTTCTGTTACTCTCTTCTATGGTAGTGTAACAAAACCATTTTTTGAATTTTAAAATTTTGGCAAAAGCTTATTTGCTTTGTATTGTGAATATATTGAGACTGTCTTTGTGCAGAGCTTGCTAGGTTCCAAACCCTATGGTCCCTTTTGCAATCAACTTTTTGGGCGTGTTTTAGATTACATGACTTTTATTTTTTTTTTCCTGGGTTTGTTTTGTTTTGGGTTTTTTTAATGCAAATTTGTTTTTATAGAGCATTACTGTATTTCTGTGCTGCAAATTGGCTTTATTCCCAAGGAACGAATGAAAAGATATATGTGGTATAATACAGAGCACTAATGCAGATTTCTGGGGTGTTGCCATCTCTGTGGTGAGAGCAGCATCCTTTCTGCAGCAAGGAGAGAGCAAAGTGCTTTTTGTTTGGGAACTCCATGCTTTCTAATTCTTGTAACATCTTTGTTGGTAAATTTACTCTTCAACCCCAACCCTCTGTACTAATGTCAATATGTGTTAAGTACAACACTGTTGTAGCCTTTCTTACAGTATATACGGCCTGGAATAATAACCGAGATCCAGCTTCAGGTACTTGAGTATCACTTGTGTTGAACAAGAGTAGTGACGAAAATGGAGCTCAGTGACACCTGACAGACCGGAGCAAGCAGATCACCCGTCTGATGACCAGAACAATCTCCACTTTTGTTACTCTGCAGAAGTGTGAACATAAGCATATGCTGGCTGCAGGAGAGGTTGCTGAAAGAGTGTAATCAATAGTGGACAGAACTGACTTTGGTGACTATGCCTCTTCTTATGTGCTTATTTTTCTTGACTGTTGTAGCCAGACTCTTCCTGCTTTCTGGGAGTGTGTTATCTTCACTGCTGTAAGTGCATAGTATCTTACTGAGGTGTGACTTCAAAATTACTTCTTGTTGGCAGTTTGAAACGTGATTATGGGGCTATAATCTAGGTCCTGCTGTTAAAGGTTCCTGAAAAGGAAAAGACATTGCAGATGACACCCTGTAGTGAGTGGTATGTAAACCATAATAGAAAGCTGTTTGCAAAAGGGTGGCAGATGAAATGTTTGTAGTATTTGCAGTTGTGTTCACCACTGATCCCATATACAGGTGTAAGAGTACGTAACTCATAAGTGTGAGGACATAGCTCTGTGCCTACATACTTGTGCGTGCAGTTTGATAGACATCATGTCTCCCCACCCTCTTGTTAAATGCAGCTCTCTTGTTGTAAAAAGGAGGTTTTGATGGTGTTTCAAGATCAGTTTTCTATTGTATTTTATTGCAGTACTTCATAAATGGCTTCCTAGTTTTGCTGCGTTAGGGAAGGCTGGCAGTTCAGAATATTGTGGAAGAGAATTCCTCACCAAGCTGATTACTCTGGTGCTGCACTTGTTTAGCTTTTCTGGTCTGACATACTCAGTACTTCATAAAACAGAAGTATATAAGCTGAGGCACGCAATTCTGACCGTTAGGCATATTCCATAATAAATTTTATTACCAGTCTGTTTTCTGGTCTGTGACAAGATACCAAATAGATTGGTTCCAAAAGTGGAGTCCTGTGGAGCCCTGTGCAGCTTATTTTGGTATGAAATCTCTCTTGCCAGCTGACAGTCCTGCCCCTGAGAGTTTCATATCTCTATGAAACTCTCACCTGCTGCTCATTTGGCATTTAGTACTCTTCCTCAGTTAACTCTTGAATTTTGTCCTCCTTGCTCCTGCCTGCCTCCTTGTGACTAATGATTCAGTTTCCCTGAAGAAAGCCTGCTAGTGGAAGACTTCCCATCAGTAATCATTTTTAGCTTCCAGACCAAAAGAAACTTGGTGAGGAAGCAGAGGTTCAGTAGTTCTGTTGCATGACTTTTAAGTTCAGGAACTTAGTGTTCTCTTGACTTTCCAGTTCTCCTGTCAGCATCTCTCTTAGTGCCGCTTTCTGAATTTCTTCTGTGGATGAGAATCAGGCCACGCCTTGTTTTATCCTTTCATTTTAAGGCAAATGAGAGAAGAAAGGCATTAGTATCTATCTGCAAATTATAAATGAGAGAACTGAAAACCTCAACAGAATCCTAAACTACAAGCTCCAAGTAAAGCTTATCCCACAGTTGCTCACAAGCAGCAAGTCCACAGATAGCTAAGTTTCACCAATGTGCTTACGGAGTTGCACTTTTTTCCCTTGTTGCTACTCTTCTTTTCCAACTGCAGCAAAGTGCCAGGTCCTACACTGATGGCTGGGTTCTGCTCTGTCCAGCCACAGATGCTCGGCAAGGGCAGTGAGGTCTTGGGCAATCTCTAAAGCTGGACTAATGTCATCAACTGCTTTCCTTTGTTGTTCATAGCACTTCTCTTAACCTCTTGGTATCTCAGTCTCTTGTTCTCAGCATCACATATTGTTCCTTGTGTGCTCATTACAATCTCTTGAATTGCCTCTTCAGTGTCATCATTATCTGTTTGGCTTTTTTATGCTTGCTCCTGAAACTCTAGTTGAGCCTTTGCTTACTTCCCTGGTCCAAAATAATCTGAATTTCCTCATTAATGAGAACTGCAACTTGCTTTCAGTTCAGCACCAATTTTTCTGAGTGGCTGTTTTTTGTTGGTTGTTGGTGTTTTTTTGGTTTTTGTTGTTTGGCTTGGTTTTTTGGGGGGCGGGGGTTGGTTGTTGGTTTGGGTGGGGATTTTTTCCTGGTTGTCTGTTTTGTTTTCAGATATTGTCCTGCCAAGGCATTAGACCTGCAGACCTTTGAAGAGTAGACAAGGAACAGGCAGACATTAATTAAAATTATGGACAAGAATTCTATACCAAAAATATAGATGCAGGAATGATCTACAAGAAAATACATTTAATTACAAGTACTTGTTCTGGGCTTAGTGAGGGAAGGCTGGGAACTGTACAAGAAGGTTTGTGTATTTGGGTTGTGAGGCATTTGACTCCCATTTGTGGTGTTGGTGGGCATACTTTTATAATTGAGATATGTGCTGGGCCTCATTTCTTCATTCTGCTTCTTAAAGTTGAATTACAACTGTAGAGCAGTGTGATAGGATTGTATTTCAAGTGTCAGTTAACCTGGAGGGAGAATTGAAGTACACCTTTCTGTTGTAAATAGCCAGGCATTACTCCTATGGAAGTAGTTGTTGGATCCTCCAACTGTGCTTTCTCCTTCATGGGCTGAGGTTTTTTAAGACTGCTTAGACTTGTCTGACTATAAGATAAGCAAGAAATTTATTGAAAACAGGTTTCAAAATTTAACCTGAAGTATTCTTACTCTTTTGCTCTGCTAACACTTTCCATGCTGACCTAGAAGAATCATAATCTAAGATGATTGGTACTGTAATTTAGTCTTCAACTGCATTCATTATTTTCTCAGCTGCCTGTCAGTTATGCTTAGTCCTGGTGAATTAATCAAGTGGCCGTGTTCTGTAGGCCTTTCTCCTCTGTCAATTAGAAGTGTATCACCTGTTCCCTTCATGTGAGGGTGTATGATGAAAAGGAAAGTGTTTAATAAGTAAAAACCTGATGTGTTGTTTTAAAAACAGTGTATCTTATGCTTTGCTATTGTATGGGATAGACAGGAAAAGCTTGCAGTGGAGCCACATAGACTCCAGATAACCTGTGTAGGACACCGGTGGCTGTGTACTTTTTACAGTAGTATCTGAGTAGAATCATGCATGGTACTGTACCAGTGCACCTTTTCCACCCCACCACTTGTTGCTTCCTCTAATGATGCAACTTCAATATTAGGGAAGTTTTTCAGCGAGACAGAGAACAATATGGAAGAGTGCAAGCTCCGTTCTGTTTGTTCCTAGAACGATGCTCATAACTAACATTTTGTTTTCAGCAATGGGTTTTAATTCTGGACTTTCTACAGCCTTTGAAAAATGTAGACTGTTTTACAGATGTGCAGTGTTTAATACGCTTAGGCAGTTATGTTCTGGTTTTACATCATCTCTCAGAGATGCTGCATTTGTTTTGTTTAAATGGACAAAGAGGTCTTAATTTCTCAGAAGTTTTCTCATTTTTGCTTTGCAGAAACTGATCTTAGAGCATGGATACCAGTAAGAAGATAGAACCCCCTTTATCTGTAGAAATGGTACAACAAAGGGCCAATCCTGATCGCAGTCCTTCAGCATCAATCTATGTTCCAGAGCAAGGTGGCTACAAAGAGAAATTTGTAAATGCTGTGGAAGATAAGTATAAATGTGAAAAATGTCACCTCATCTTATGCAATCCTAAACAGACTGAATGTGGACACAGATTCTGCGAGACCTGCATGAATGCCTTGCTGAGGTATGTTGTTTGTTGTGACAGAACATGTTGATACCTTTAAATCTTGTGAACTGCTGAAAACCATTGTAGTTTTAGGTATGCATTAAGCTAATGGCTTGGCTTGAAGCAGCATTCCACTTGCTGCTTACTTGATTATTTGTTATCCATGTGCTGGTGCAAATATTTGTCTTCTACTGTGGGCCAGGATATAATGCAGCTTTCCATCAGTATTGTTGAAAAGGTTGTTAAAGTGGTTCAATCCTATGTACTGATGTTAGGTAAGAATTTCATTGCCTGTGGGGCCTAAAATGAGCAGCTATTTCACGTGACATGGCTACTTTGGTATAGAATTCACTTAAGAAATGATGGCTGTGTGAGGAGGTGAGCCTGCATAGGCTCCTTAGAGCGATGGTACCTAACCTATCTGTGGATCTAGCCTTACAGTTGAGTGGTGGGACCCTTGGATAAATGTAACTGCATGTGGAGCTTCCTTTTCTCACAACTCTTCTACCTGTATGTCCTGGGGCTTGTATGTTTTGTGGTTTCCAGGAGGGTCAGGAAGGCTGGCTTCTCTATTACTGAGATGTTTGGGCTAGAGTGTGAAGTGGGTGAATGAATGTTACGGACAGAACATGAATGGTGAGAGATACAATCTTTTCCAGTGTAGGCAAGAGTAAAAGCACTGCCATTCAAGGAGAATCTAGCTTTTAACAAGTGTCCGTGCATCAGTAGAAGTACATTTCTTTGCCTCTCCACTTTGATGCATTGCTACTGATTGTATTCAGTAGTGTGATTTCAAAACTTGGTGTAATGTTTGGAGACCATTCTGCAAGCTTTAATCTCCTGGGATAAATAAGCAGCCAGTACTTCCATTGACTACTGGGAAAGCAGAAGTACAGAGGAGATACGGAGCTCAGTGGATGTTGCACACTGGGCTACTAACACAGACAGAATTTGACTTTGGAAGGTCTTGGTGATTTACTAATTGTGACCATCCTGACTCTAGGTGTTAGTTTATATTCTTGGAATCACAGTATTCTCAAGTGGATATAAATCAAGACTACATGCAGCATAGCAAAAGAGATTGGAGGGTGTTACATTACTGTGTCTTGTGATAAAGGATAACCCTGGTACTGGGCAAATACAGGGGTCTGTAGCTTACTAATCCACCCCTGTAGGTTTTGTGCTACAGCATCTTGGTTATAAATCACCAACAAAAAAACCTCACCAACAAAAAAACCTCACCAACTTCTCTTTCTCTACACATTCTCGGGTGAGGTGTAGTTTGTATTTAAGAAATGCAGTTATTTCTTTCTGAGTATATGTTTTTGGATGATTCTTACATGCTTAATAACAGTGACTGCAGAAAAGCAAATACTGGCCATGCTTGGATGTGTGTACATGGACAGAGCACATCCTTAACAATCTAAGCAGTAACAATTCTGGCATTGCTGGAATCTTGGCAATTTTCCTTCCCTGCTGTGAGACATGCATGTGTGCTTATTATTACAGTGCAGCTAGAATAGGAGTAATTTTACCTTCCTGACTTTTCCAACCACTGTTATTGAAAAGGACACATGGGTAAGAGCATCTACCACACTGCTCTCTCATTATATCGAAGTGCTTGTTGCAAACAAATCCTTTATTAAAACTAAATTTACAGCTCCTAATAAAAAGAAATAAAAAGTGTGCCATAAAACTGGAAGCAAAATAAGTTTACGTTATTCTGTATTTGGCACAAAAAATTTTCATTCAGTGTTGATATGCTGATGAGCACACACACTGATTATATATGCTAGCACCTTCTGTTCCACTCTTACTTGAGGGTGAAGAATTGGGAGTCCGTGTAGGTAACGCTCTAAAGATGTCTGCTCAGTATGCAGCAGTAGCTTAAAAAAGCAAGTGGGATGCTTGAGTGAAGTCAGTAAGAGTGAGGAAAGCATGACATTGTATTAAACACTATATGCCCTCGAGTAGATTAGTTTCCTTTTTTCCTTTTTGTAACTTAAGGAAAATATTGCAGATATCGAAGCTGCAAGGTAGTTAAGATATGCAGAAATATGATGAGATGCGGAATGGTCAGTTCAAGGAGCAGAAGCCAGGGAGATGATTTGAAATAACTGTAATGATTATATAACATAATCAAACTTATTCAGCCTTTTACTTCGATTTGCACTGCTGCTAGTAGCTGCAACTTACGTAGCCTGTTGGTGTGTTGCTTGACGAAAGAATTTACCTAGGTTTTACCTGGTGCTTTTCATCTGTAGATCTCTGTGCTTTTCAAGGAAGATAAGTATGAATATCCCCACTTTACATGGGGAAAATGAGCTAAAAAGGAACGAAGGGGTTTACACTACAACAGCTATCAGGTTGGAGCTGGAAACAGCTGTAGGAACCCACTTTTCCTACATTTCAGTTTCCGTTCACAGGTTGATCTGCTCCTCAACCTGCATGTTGTCTAAGAGATCACAGGTTTGGAAATTAGATTACCAAGACAGCTACAGGCCAATAGTTCCAATAAAGGAGGGAGCAAGGATCCATAGAAGTTACTAAAATCAGAACAGACTTGAAAGAGATGGACATAAATACTTTCCCCCCCCAAAAGGATGTATAATTGACTGTCAGACAAAGTTTAAGTGGGTGCTGTTTGACAAAGGACCGGATAATTGAAGAGACCTTATTTTACATGTTTGCACAGATTAGATTGAGAAGTGATGAAAGCTGTGGATCAAAACCAGACTGTAAAATAGAGAAGTAATTTTGCTGCCTTGAAGGAAGCCACTGAGTTGGCTGGATGCGTTGTGGTGGTCTTATTTCCTTGGGAATGCTAGATAATGGCCCCTGAAAGCACAGTATTCAAATTTTTGAATTAACATCCTTATCTCATTATAATGAACTATAACCGCTTATAATTATTTTAAAGATATATTGAATAATCATTGCTAAATGCCTCATAAATGTGATCAAAAATTCAGATGAGTTAAAATCATTTTTCTGTTTTCTTTTCTCTTCAGTTCTTCTAGTCCAAAATGTACAGCGTGTCAAGAAAGCATAGTAAAAGATAAGGTACTGTTAAAATTGTTTCTTATTCAAGAGTACTGAACTGTATGGCATATGTAAGATGTGTTACTGCTTTGTAGTAATTATTGCATAAGCTTAATAAGCTACCTGAGGAAATAGTTTTGTTATAAAACCAAACCCATGTATTATATTTAGGAAGACAATTCCCTTTCACTGTTAGTCACATGGTAGAAAACAACATGTCGGCTTCATCCCTAAGGGTCCAGACAGGTGTCACATCTCATTTTCATAGCTGGGAGCTGCAGCAACATATTGCAGTTGCCCTCCCATCAACCAGGAGGATGATAGGAAATACTGCACCTCCTGTAGATGCAGAGATGCAACACATCTAGGCAAACTTCTGATTTGGCTCCAGACCAGTGTCCGCAGCATGTTGTTCTGTGAACCATAATGGAACCAGAACAGTGTGGAGTTGCAGTAACTGTAATAGAATTGAGACTCTTTTTATATGGATAAGTTTGTTTGGTTTTTTTTTTTTTTTTTTTCCCCACTACTACTATCTTCATACTATCTTCACTGTTTTTACAGCAAAACTTTGTGTTGGCTTTGAAAGGTTGAGGGTAGAGAAAATACTTTTTCACTTAGTACATGGTCTGTGCAGTCTTTACATTGGATTTTTCTAAAATGTTTAGTAAAATCTTTGTGTTAGTAGTCTTCCCTGCCTAAATGAATACTTGTAATAGTAGCCTTTTTCAAAAAAAGGTTAATGGGTGCATTAATCTCTCCTTGTCTTAACTCGGAATACTTCTCTGAACAGTGCTCAGTGTTAACTCAGTTTTGACATGGGTGGGATCTCCAGGAGCTCAGACCAGTAATCATGGTGCCAGCTTTATTTGTCCTTTCAACTCTGACTTTGTAGCACCTAATATAAATAATTACGTACATTTTTTACAAAACTTCAAACATCTCTGAAACAAGAGGAAGGACAAGAAGGGCAATGTATATTAAATCCATGTTAGACTAATTGTGCAAGTCAGTGATTTTCATGTAACTGGAAACCTCTCTTCCCATGGAATGCTGATGTCCAAAATCAGAGCTTTTAGACAGTCTTGGGAAAACTGTTTAAAATCAAACTTTTAACCTTAACTTCAGTCTGAAAACTGTGCCTAGTACTAGGCCTTGTGAGTTATTTTGGAAAAAAATACTACAGAACCAGCAACTGATTATCCAGATGAGATTTGTGGATTCCTTTAACTTCATATATGTGTCTGAAAAGTAAACGGAAATCTGTGACCTGTGTCAGATGAGGTCACATGGGAATGGTTGCAGTGTTTCCTTCTTCACTGATACTGGGGATAGATTCATAGTCACTGTGGAAAGATCTGACCATAATTCTTTGTTAAACGCTAGCATGCAGAACCTTTCTGCAATGGCAGTATCCCTGCAGTGTTACGTCATATCACAGAACTCCATTTATCAGAGGAGTAATCACAGGTTGGTGTTGGTTCTTTGGTATTTCTTAATGGTCATGAAAGCAATTGCAAAATAACTGGGTTTTTATCCCTTTGTTTTGGGCTTCAAAACAGTATGAATGGTCTTCAGTCCTCATCTCCAGTTTTTGCCCTGAGCAATGGGGCTTTTTGAGAGTGTAGTTGTGTTGGGTCTTTACCTTTCTGGGGGGTATCAGCCTTAACAGGTGAAAAATCCAAACCCTTGACTCTCTATTTCTAACTTCTTTCAGTTCTGTTATAGCCAAAAAATGCTGAAAAGACTTAAAAACATTAAAATGGAGAGATAGTTAAAACCTGCTTATCTGTGAAATAATAAACTTACTTCAACAACGTAGAGACTTGTAGCTTATGCAGGCCTGTTACTGGCAAGCAAATAGCAAAAATTTTAGTCCTTTCTGGTACCTTTCCCTTCATTGTATTTGTAATAAAAGTGAAACAGCAGTAGAGCATCTGTCCAAATATTCTCTTTCAAGGGGCTTCAGAGTGAGGTGCACCTACAGGAAAAGGTGAATGTTAGGATTTTATTTCTGGCACATAAATCTAGAATTAAGTGACACTGCTCTAGCCAAATTGCATGGCTTCTACTTTATTTGAATTTGCATATTCTTGAGTGGTTTTAAATTTCTAAAATGAGGTGGTTGGTTTTTTTGTTTGTTTGTTTTTAATTTTTCAGGTATTTAAAGACAATTGTTGCAGGAGAGAGCTACTCGCCCTTCAGATATACTGCAGAAATGAAAACAAGGGCTGTAAGGAACAGCTGTCTTTGGGTCAATTACTGGTAAGTAATCTAACATAGTCATGAGCTTCCTTTTGAGTTAATGAGAAGAACTCTTGCAAATTAAAACCCCAATCCATTTCTTGACTAGCTCACACCAGTGATTTATAAATGTCAGAATAGAGTTAAGCTGTATTGAAACTCCACTTTTTGATAAGCTATGAGGAATTGTAGTAAATAAAAAAATCACACGATTGTGTGACATTAAAGCTCGGAAATGTAAATGCATGAAGCAAAGCACAACTGAACAGAGGACTAAAATCGGGAAGCTTAATACGTACTTCACGTGTGAGAAATTTGAACTCCTTTTTGGCGCGTTTTTGTTAATCCTCCCGTATAATGGATGGTTTATGTATGGAGTTAAACATCTGACTTCTGCAGACTTCTAGAAAATAACCTGTAGCTTTGTTTATTGGAGACATAACAGAGCAGTAATCCAGTAATTTAACAGTTGTAAAGTATGGCTACACAGCAGTTGCACTTGCTTTGAATGAGCAAGCTCAGATACTTAAATTAAAGCAGCATCTGTGTTTATGTGGAATAATATACTTTGAAATAGAATACTTACCTTTTGTTTAAATAGCTGGTGTGGCATTTAGAGTGTATTAGAATGCATTCAGTATAAAGTACATCTCGCATACATCTCGAATACAGTGAAATCTTCTGTCGAGGTAAAGGGAGTGTAAAGTCAGAAATGCATTTCTGAGTAGACTTGTTAGTGTTTGCTCTTGCACAATACAGTGCACAAAATGACTTTGGTTACTCTGGCTCTGAAGTTATTTAATGTGGGATGTCTCCAAAGGATGGAAGACATGCACAAAACTTAGCTGACTTGACTTTTTTTTTTTATCTTTCAGATGCATCTGAAAACTGATTGTCAGTTTGAAGAACTCTCGTGTCCTCGTGCTGATTGCAAGGAAAAAATACTGAGAAAAGATTTGCCAGACCATGTAGAGAAGACCTGTAAATACCGGGAGACAACCTGTAAATACTGTAAAAGCCAAGTCCCAATGATTATGTTGCAGGTACAGTATTTTCTTGTGTATATAAAACAAGATTTCATACATTAATGTGGAATAATAACTCTTCTTGTGCTTCTGTGTAGCTGCCGATAGGACCGTGGCCTTTTAGCCAGAATTAGCACATCAGAAAAGAAAGTAGGCTGACTTTCAAAACACTTCTTTTCCCTGCAAAAACAGCAGTTAATGCCTTGGCTGGGAAACATTTTCTTTTTTTCTGATGTTGAGATACTGCATTTAAAAAAAATCGGATTCACTGCATAATATTGACACTAAAGTAATTTTTCCTAATTTTTTTATGTTGCTTAAATTGATGCAGTAAATTCAACTACCACGATAACAATTGAATATCATGCAGGAAAATCATAAGCATAGCAATTCACTGGAGAAATAGCATCTTTCTCTGTAATCCTTCTTTTGGGCACTGTGTGATCTGTTACAAGAGGAAAGGAGGAAACAATGTAAAACCAGCTATGTTTTGGAATAACTGGCAATGCTATGTGACAGGCTTAGGCACAGTTACTGATGCTCTTGGCATCTGAGTAGGTTGTCTGATAACCAGCATGTTGTGAGTTAGAAATACAGAGCAGAGGTTGAGAAAGTCATACTTGATTTATGCACAGAATTGTAACTTGCTTGCATTTGTATAGTTTCATGTTGAACTGTATTACGCTTAATCTCTCTTGCTGTAATTTTAATGTTTTTTAAAAAAATCCATTTCCATAGTTTGACAGCCTTAAATTTCAGGCTTGCTTAGTATAGTAAGGGTGATGAGAATTTAAATTTCAGTTGTGTTCATGTGTATTGTTTGATAGGTGAAGTCTCACAGTGATGAGAAGCATTCTTTGCTCGGAGATGTCGTTACAAAAAGGCATAGATAGAATATCACCAAGTTCTGACGTAGGTCTGGCTTTAAGTTATTTGAATGTACACTTGCAAGGGCTGATAATTTAGTAATTGTGCATTACTTAGCATAAGGGGGCTGAGATGTGAAAATACACAGAGAAAATTAAGTTTACTCTGTTTATTCTTGCACTTTCTGATACAGAGGTGAAACTGCATTTAGTTAGATTATGGGTGCTGAATTTTCTTTAGGCTGAGAATTGATGTGAGGCAAAGAGTATTATTAAAAAATGTATAATGTCTTAACATAAAAAAAAAAAAATCAGTAAGTATTGCCTACTCCCTGTTGTATAAACTGGATTTCTACATCTAAGCCACATGTTCACAGGTTCCTTGTAGGCAGTTTCTTTGTATAGGATCAATGTAGTTAAATTTTTGGGAATCTGAAATCATTGTTGCATTTTGAGGAACACAGAACTCTGTTTTAGTTTAAGAGCTTTCCTTTTTATCGGATGTTGATGGATTTAACATTTATGAAACTTTTGAACCAGTGGTAGCTTTCAAGTTACTCAGAAGTGGAGACAAGTTTTAGTCTACCAGACTTTTAATTCACAGTGAAAGCTATTTTAGACATTCATGCTGGAAAAAAGAATGGCGTTATTACTCTGAAGTACAGAAGGGAGTGTTTGTAAACTTAGTATTTGTTCTCCAAAACAGGTGGTGGAGTTGTGAGTTGCTTTAAGAGGTAATAGAAAGGGCTTATCCAGAGAGCCAAAGAGGTTTGTTAAAATGTAATTTTATGTTGAGATGTCACTATTTGGATTCTGTTAAAGTTGGTACCACTATTCATCTGCCCTTAAAAATTCTAACCGGACGTACATTTATAAATCAGAACTTTTCAACTTTCCCAGGCAGTGTTACATGCTCTCGTGTTATCATTGGCTTATATGTTTTAGTACATAGAAAAAGAATACATGCTGCTTTAAGGGTGCAGAAAGCTCCACAATTAAAAGATTAGCAATTGGCTGCTGGTTTTAACTTTTTTTTTTGCTAGATTTTTAAAAGTCCAGTGATTATAGAGATGCAGATGGTTTTATCTTTTGTGGCTTGATCATACAATCATTAAGGTTGGAAACTACTTTCAAGATCATAGAGTCCAACCATCTACTAAATATCATCAGGACCACTAAACCATGTCCTGAAGTGCCACATGTAGATGTTTTCTGAAGACCTCCAGGGATGGTGATTCACCACCTCCCTGGGCAGCCTGTTCCAATGCCTAACCCACTCTCTCAGTAAAAAAATTGTCCTAATATCCAACCTAACTCTCCCCTGGTACAATTTAGGCCCATTTCCTCTTGTCCTGTCACCTGGGAGAAGAAACCAACACCCACCTCACTACAGCCTCCCTGTTGAAGAGAGCAACAAAGTCTCCTCTCAGCCTCTTTTTCTCCAGGCTAAACAGCCCCAGGTCTCAGCCACTCCTCATAAGGCTTTTTCTCCAGACCCTTCAGTGGCTTCCTTCCCTTTTGTGAACTTGCCTCAGGACCTCGTTGTCTGTTACTTCACTGTACTTTGGTAATGGGAATCAGAAGCTTAATGAGACTGTACTATTGAATGAAAGGGTCCTTTTTGCTTCTCATTTGAGTTTTATAACCCAGTCCTTGAGTTCATCTCTAGTTTCTGTAGCCTAAAATTTTCTCAAATGTAGTAATGACTGAAGCAGACCTCAGTGACTTGAATTGAAAAATGGAAATAGAGGAAGCATACTGAGAAAAAAAGTAGGCAAATGGAAACAAAAATAATCTTACCGGAGTACATATGGTTCATGTCTTCATAGAATCCCATGACCTATGGAGTAGGAAATCCCCGTTGTTGGAGGCAGGCTCTTTAGTTAACAATGTTAGGATACATTTATTTAGATTGTCTTGTCTGCACTGTCACTAGGTGAGTTAATTTATTCTTTTCTTTTGTTAAAACCATCTAAAAAGGTTGGTGTCCTAAAATCCTGCCTTCCCCTCATCTGTGCCAGGTGCCCTGTGTGTGGTGTCACCCATGTTTTTTGCTGCATTTGGCTTTTGCTTTTGTGTGCTCAGCTGTGTGAATTAGGTGGTCAGTAGGAAGAGGATTCTGCCACTGGAATGGGATTACTCTGATATATCCTGAAGTCATTGGGAAGGCTCCCCTTACTTTCAGATGTGGAGTGAGGAGGAGAACTGGAAAGAAGGCTGAGAAGTTGCACGTTGTCTTTTTATTGTGAATGGAGAGTCAGTTATGACTGACCTTTGCCAGATAGTTTGTGTACGTTAGAGAAGAGAGTAAGGGAATTAAAATTAGAGAATGAATGTTGGAAGAGAGTTTTACCTTTCCATTAAAGATGCTTATAGGTCAGCAGGCTCATGAAGATGCACAGTAGTGCACGATGTCTCTCTTAAACATGATTACAGTTGTGTTTGGTTCTCAGGTCTGAGCAGAAAGGTCCCATGGGCCATTGCTTATCAGAAGAGTGCCACAGTTACTCTGGCAGGTTATTCTGAGGAGAGGTTTTGTCAGTCTGTGAGTGTCGCTCCTGGTTGGATATCCTTGTCCTGTGGGGAGGGACTGAAGCTAGCTCCTTGCCCCCACATCTTGGGAGGCTGTTCCAGCTCTCTAGCTAAGGAGTGACTTAGGCTTCCTTGCTTTCTGTTGCTGTGAGTGTCTGTGCTGCATCAAGTGAACCAGTGCAAATGAGGATGGCAGGACAGACTTGCCACATACCTGATGATCGCTTTTTAAAAGTGAGGAGGTAAATCTGCAAATGTCTGAAAACTTCTATAACAGAGTTCTGAATTGAGGCCTTTCACATATCGGGGCTCGGGTCTCCTGTAAGTCTTGGGTTTGTTTCAAAAAATAGACATCAATACTCAGCAAAAAGGACATGCTATTTCTTCTTCCTTTTTGAACAGGCTTATAAATCTAGACTTTTGCTTCCTTTGCTTTTCTTAAATACCAGAAATGAAACAGTTTGTTTCAAGTTGAATGGGACGTGTCACTTGACATAAAGCAATTTTTTTTTGACCAGACTTTTCCTTTAGTTGAGAAAAGCTAAGAAGAAATGTAAATTCAATTAGCATGAGCCTAATTTTCTTCCTTCCTTATGATCATGTAGTTTGACATTTATACTGAAGTATCTGTCATCATCTAGGTTCAGATCAAAATGTCTGCCCAGCATCATGATAAAGTTTCAACATCTCTTTGAACTTTGGATGTATAATACATTTCAACACATTTATTGAAAGCATAAATTGATGTTTGATCAGTTGCAGTTCTGTAACTCTTCACAATTAGGATAAACATTGAAAAAAAAAATTAATTATTGTAGGATGCTTTTCTTTGCAGGTAAGTCCTGTCTTTAATTTCAGAGTAAGAGTTGATTTGTGGTTTGCTTTTTCCTCTGTAGAAACATGAAGATACAGACTGCCCGTGTGTCATGGTTTCATGTCCTCATAACTGTAGTGTTAAAACACTCATGAGGAGCGAGGTAAGAAGTCATGCCCAGTGTTGTGCTGAAAAATTAAATAATTTTTTTTAGTAAGATCTCGCAAGAATTTTGCCAGAAGCCATTTCTGAGATCTAAAGAAAAGCTTTTTCTACCACACAGTTAAGTGTGATAACACTCAGATACTACTTAAGATTTCTTGAAAAACTATTTAAAAATAAATAATTTCTTAGTTTTGTGTCATTACACTTGGCTTGCCCAAGATTAGCGCATGTCTTTCCTGCTTTCATTTTTACTAGCTCTCCCCTTGTCCTTCTCTCATTTGAAGCATTTGTTGAGCACAACAGAGCTGCATCTCGGGGTAGTTAGCTTATAATAAAATAAAAAGGGAGAAATAAAATTTAGTTCACGTTGACAAAAGTTAGTAAAGACTAGAAAAAAAATCATATAAATGTGTAGCATCATTCCATGGAGAAACTTAAATCATCATTAAATCTGTTAAATTTGGTGAAAATAAATAACTGATACGTAGAGAGTTGGTGTAAAATACAAGGTAGTATGAGTACGATTCTTCAACGGCCAGATGTAGCAATATATAAAAATTCCTCCTAACGTATAAAAGTTTGCAGTAATATGGGGACCAGATTAAAAAATAAAGATAAAACCAGTCTTGTTTGAACAGATGAATGTTGTTGTACATTAAAAGATTTAAGTAGCATCTGTCAGAATTGATATGTTACTTTTTTGCTAAAAACAGAACTCGCCAAGGATGGGGAAGAGCTTATTTAAGCTTTCAGCACTCTGTAAGCCTCACTTAAGAATAGTTAAGTTTCTGGTCTGAGGATAAGCTTTTCTCTTTTCACTGATAGTTACTTCCCGAGTTGTATTTGTACTATTTTTCAGTTATACTTGTAAATTATTAATTGTGTCATAGTGCACAAGACACATAAACCACCTGCCAAACATGGGGGCAGTCTTCTCCCCCAGGATAATGAAATACATTAGGTGCTATACCTATTAAGAGGAATTGGGCTGCTAAGGAATGAGAAAACATGTCTACTGAGCCAATTGTATCAGTGCTTACTTCTGGATTTAGATCCTGGTTCTGGAGCACCTAAGCATATACTTAAATCTTAACTTCAGCAGTGACTTTGAGAAGAGATATATCTAAGTACTAGTAAGAATTGACCCATGAAAGCTTGGGTTGTACACATAGTCAGCATCGGGTTCTGAAGCCACTGGTAGAAACAGAACTTTAAAGAGTCATTTTGCCCTGCATCGTCTGTCACTGTATGTTGCTTAATTTTTTTTCTGATACTGTGAAAATGTATATATTACTTAGCTGCATGGTTAGGGACAATGCCTCTAATGCAGAATGTGGGAAAATGCCTGCCTAACAGTTTGAGAAATGCTGTAGTGTACAACAAGCAACTATCCTACTGTAGGAAAAAATGGTATTTTTTCATGTTTAATGCACAACTTTGGCAGACTTCTAGCTTTGAGAAGTTGAAAATGTGGCATTCTTGTAAAAGCTGTTATACCACATGTCTCATTTGGTCATCTTTTTTTTTTTTTTTTTTTTTTTTTTTTTCCCCTGAACCACATGTCTTTTGAAACTATACCGTGAATTTCTACAGGTAGTGTTTAGAACATGATAGGCAACATATCAGGTGTATATCAGGGATGAGTGACCAACTGCATCTTGGTATCAGATTTTAAAGACTGTTCTGTCTGTTCCAAAGCTGCACCAAAGCAGCATTGGTTCACCACTTTCTATGGAGGTGGATGAGATGAGTCATGTGGGGCTTACAGTGTGGGAATTTCAAGTGAGATTTTGAAACCCAAGAGTGATGCCAGCTGAGGAGCTTGGCTCTAGCTCCCGTCCGCTTGGTGGGAAACACAAACGGCAGATCCTGTTTTTGAAGAAAGAGTGTTTGTTGCACTGTCCTTTCCAAAAAGGCCTCTTTGCTCCAACTTCTAGGCAGCTTGCATCCAGCTCCTGCCCTCTGTGCTGCAATAGCTGCTGTCTGTATATATGTATATGCTTCTGTTAATTGGTTTATTTTTAAATGGAAAGTGGTCTGTATTCATAATAATCCAAGGTATTGGAATAAATCTCAATCTGAAAAAAGCAGGCATTTTACTAATCAGTTTCAATCCTGTGTACTGCTTTTTTTATTTTTTAAAAGTTACTTACTGTACTTAATCTAATACTCTGTTTCATGCAGTACTTGTTTAGTCTTTTTTGTGTAATTTAACTGTTAAATTTAGGCATAGAGAATTGCATGTTATGTTTTGAAAAATTGGTTCCTCATTAAGTTAGGATTAGAAAAAATGTACTTTACTACAGTGAAACTGATCTTAAGACTTGCTCAGAACACCAATAAAAAGATCCTTTCTTGAGAAAATACCAGTCATTCACTAAAGTGAAGTGAAATCATAAAAATAATTGTAGCGTGTGTTCTTTTTGTTTGCTTTAATTGGGTTGCCTATTGAAAGAGTCTTTAGTAGAAGTTTCACTGTATATTAAATGTATCGCACTGTATACTGTATTGGCATGTGTGTGTGGTTTACATATGTGTATATAAAGTATCTGCACTTTAGATTAGACTGGAGAAAATATACACACGTGTATTGTATGTTCTGCAAATGGCACACAATACAAACCTGATAACCTGTGCCCTTTATGTTTTGAGCATTATCATGCAAACGTCTTTTGCCAAAACTCACATTTTTTTCCTATTGCAGTTGAATGCACATTTGTCAGAATGTATTAATGCCCCAAGTACCTGTAGTTTTAAGCGTTATGGCTGCACTTTTCAGGTCAGTATATAACAATTATACTTCCCAATTGATGAAAGTCTGCAAATAGAACCTAAATCTTTGATGGGAAAGTTCTGGACTTCTCTAGTCTTGGTGCAACTGGATGACTTTTTCTTAACCAAGTGATTATGCAGCAGATGTTTGGTTTTGCATTTTAAAAAATAAACAATATAATAAAGCCCACACATTCCTGCAGTGGTTTGGGAGTTCAGTTTTTAGGTACATCTTGTTGAAATAGAAAGATGATAAGTTTGAAGAACTTTTTAACTTTGAGTAAGAGGAGAGTCACTTCTGTTCTTCAGAAAATAGTAACTTCAGCTGTTTCTATGAAAGTATTTATTTTCTTGAGCTAAATATGTTTATATTTTCTCTCCTTTGTGTGTGTTAGTATTTTTATTAAAGCTAAATGTAGGTTAGTGCACTGAAAACATGTATTTTTATGTGCATTCGTATGTCTGTGCACACGGGTGTATAATCAAAGCATAGCATGAAATTTAATTTAAACCCCCCCAACTTCTAGATTTTAATCCTGGCAATCCCTGCAATATTAAAAAAAAAAAAAAAGCCAAAGTTTAACTTCAGTAGTATTATTCCAGTCTCTTCCAATATTTTGCTTCCCTTACCATATATCTTGAGGAATTTGGATGCTTTTATATTGAAGAGATTAGTCAGGAAATTTCAGAAACTGCTGACAGGAAGAAAAGGAGTTGATTAGATGGTGTGATTTCTTTGTTAGCCCATGAGAACTTAAATACAAGAACTGCAAGCAGCAACACTTCTCAGTAAACTGATTCCTGCAGGTATTTCCAGGTTCATAAATAACAAGCATTCATCATTTTCAGTGTTAACAGTAATGCTCTTAGTGGTAGAACTGATCAATGCTGTAACCCTGCCCACTGTTATGTCGTATGTATTGCCATTCATTTTATGTATGTATATGTGTGCATATATGTACATATATCCACATATATATTTTTAGTATTTTATATAGAGTACATAATTTGAGGATCATTGAAATCCTATCTGTTGCTTTGCAGCATAGCCCCCATCAAAGCTAATACACTCTGCATTGCAAAACCCTGAAGTAGGTGTAATGCAACACAATACAAATAAAGTTAAGTAATATGGTCTGCATCTTATGTACTCTGTATACGATCTATGTGTGTTCTGTAAACTTTTTATATAGTGGTTATTTGTAACAGCATTTATAGGTTGTGCAGAGGCAGCGCATCTGAATATCATAGAGTGATCATGGTAACATCTTAGGATGACAAACTAGGTATTGTAATATCTCTTAAAGCAGTTTATAAAGCTGGCAGTTTCCAGTGTCGATAAATTTATCTTAAATATTTGTCTTTAATACTCAGCTGAGGGAAAATTTAGTGCTTATGAAGCTGTTCATGAAATATGACAGAAGCTTTAAATTACCGTTTGGGGAATTGGACATTTTAGGTTTTGTATGACTCAAGAGTTTTATTGTGCTTTATTTAGTGTAAAGCTACTCAAAGACTCTAAAATACAATTCATTTTGTAAATTCTGTTCGTCTTGTCTCTGATGTATCAAGCACACTGAATGGAGATGTATGGCAGTTGTATAAAACACTTGCTATATTAAATGTATTCCTGACTTTTGGAAATGCCTAAGTAGACTTCCCTTCTCTCTACAGTTCTGCAACATGCATCCGTGAACCAAAATATGTAGTGTTGGTTCGATGTCTTGATATACTCTTTCTTTGTAGGTCTAAAAGAAGTGGAATTGGCTAAAATGTATAAATTCTTTGTTGTCACAGGGAACAAACCAACAAATTAAAGCACATGAAGCCAGCTCAGCAGTGCAGCATGTTAACTTATTGAAAGAGTGGAGCAATGCTCTAGAAAATAAGGTATATCTTCTACTCACTTCTAATTTTTATTAATTTCTTTAAATCATAAAAAAGTACTGGAAGAAGCGGGTTTTTTATGTGTGTGGTTTTTTGTTGCTTTTTTTTAACAGCTGTTGAACAGTACAGCTAAAGCACTAGTAGACTCCAGAAGCAATCAAGCCTTTTAGCATATCTGGTACCTTTGTTATAATAAAATGCTATGAGAAACTTGGCTTCGCAACTGTATATACAATTTTCCTCATCGGTAACTTAATTAAAACACTTTTTTCACAACGACAGAGAGTCCAGATTTCCTCTCTGAGCTGCCTTCTTACAAAGGGGAGGGTTCAGGAAGCTATGGCAGCACTAGAAGCTATATTTTTGCTACCTCAGTGTTCTTCCAGAGATAACCTTATTAGAAATACCATGTAATAAACTGGTTATTTTATTTATTTTTGTTCTTGCTCTCCGAACTTAAATGACCCGCAGGGATTAATTAAATGAAACGGTCTAGCTCATGGGCATGATGATTTCTGCTTTAGTGCTAGACCAGAATGAATTTCATGTTGCGGTGCTTCCTTGGGACTCCTGGTTTTAGATGGAGATTTGGGAGATGCTGGAAATCATATCAGTATCAGCTGCCATCTTGCGGATCATTTGAATGATCTGTTGTGCAAATTTTAAGGTTTTGATTTAAAAATGCAAAACATCAGAACAAATCACTGTCTTCTTTAAGATATAAGAAGTTTTACATAGCAAATGAAGTAATGCTTCTGCTTTTTCAGGCCTGGGGGGGGGAATCCCAGAATTACCAAACTATTCTACAAATGCAGACAGAAGGGTCAGAAGCCCCCTCAGATTTTTCTAGAGGGAGTTAAATAAGAGTAACAGTTCCAGTGTAGGCTTAGTGGCAGTTATGATGTGTGTGGCTTCAGACTTCTGTCATCTCACAGCAGACCCCTAGCTCCAGTTTAGCAAAAGCTGTCTAGAAAGCGTATTCCCTTCTTGGCCTACAGTGCTCTCCCATGCATGGGTTTTCAGCAAGGTTCTGCAAGCCACAGGAAGTCTAGTTTTAAAGCAGAAGTGAACAGGCACAGGAAAATAGGGTCTTGTCCCTGGACTGCTTGGTTTTGAGCTTGAAGCCCTGTAAGGAAACACTGAACCTGGGAGAAGTCTAGTTTGTTTAGATGGAATCTTCACTACAGGTGTACGTCTTACTTTGATGGTCAGTAACGATACTTAAGTTTCTTTTCGCACTTGAATCTCTTTGTTAAGGTAGGAACTGTACATTTTTTGCTTTTGACAGATACAAAATAATATCCTTACCTCTTTTTTCTTTAGTCTGATTGTAAAATAAATTGTATAGTTTCAACATAGGAAAAAACATGTTCCATGTGACTTCCAGAATAGATCATGTTCTGCCTTTGAGTGTCCTCAGAGATGCTTTGTCACTTAAAAATATGCCCAGCAGTTTTATGTTTGCCTCGTACAGAGCTAAGAGAATACACACTTTACTACTCTTTTATGTTCAATTTTTATTTTAACTTTCATTTAGGACATAACCGCTTATAATTGTTTGTCCATTTTTGTTTAACTTTTTTTTTCACTTCCTGCTTTGTAGACTTCTTCCTATTCATAATAAAGAGTTGAATCACTGGAAATCCCAAGACCATGCCAAGTTACCAGAATAGCTAACCACATACCATATGTCAGTGACTTTATACTAGAGAAGGGTAACAAATGATTTGTAACTTCATTGTTGTTCTCTTCTTTGAGAAAAAAATAATTGATGGACTGAAGAACAACAGTGCAAAGTTCACTTGGCTGGTAAATATCACAGAAACCTTGGCCCTGCTGAAGTCAGTGGAAGTCTTGTTGGTTTCTGTAGGGCCCAGATTTGATTTGGGGTACTTGCTGTGATACATATGGAGGGGAAAGGAGAAGTTGCCTTCTCTCACTCACAGTGTTCTTTAGCAGTGCTTGTGGAGTATGCAAACTCTCAAGTCTTCAGAACTGCAAAGCTTGTGCAACATCATGAGTTTGGTATTTGAATGGTGCTGTTGACAAAGAGCAGTAAGAGAAAGTCAGACGTAAAATCTTGAAATCAAACTTTTGTGGGGTGAATTAAAATTCAGGGTTTTGTTCACTCTGTGATGGGACAGACTTGCAGACTGAATTCCCATGGTGTTTGTGATGTTGGAAATGAGTTGAACGTAATTTTGTGGCTTTATACCAGATTTAAGGATGTGATAAACTGCTTCTTTTGCTTTTTAATATGTGAATTAAATATGGAACCTGTTTTGACCCAGTTCTTTGTGGCATAAAGTTTCTTTAATTCTTTTTTTAGTAAGCCATAATAAGCAATAGCTTAATTTGAAAAACTGCTAACTAAGAGCATGCTTTATGCTAGGAATACTTGAAATATGACAAGGAAGTAAAGGGAAGCTGGTTGTAGTTTGTAAATAGATGCTGTGTTTCCTTTACCTTATTTTTTTTACCTGAATTTCCAAAGATACGTAAATGTGATTTGGAACCTATACTTAGTATTAAAGATTTCTTATTCACAGATTACCACCAAACTGCAATTACTGATTTAACAATGACTGTTCTGTATGATTAAGGGCTGCAGGACATAATTGCATTTTTCTTGTGTTCTGTAAAAACTGCATGGAAAATCTCAGCTCCAGACAGGCCCATGTTTTTAACTTGTACAAAAATGGAAATACAATGCTGATGACACAGCGTGTAACTGCATGGGGACGTGTAAAGATCACAATTAACTAAACTCTGATTCATTAAAGAAGAGGAGGATGCAAAAAATTAAAGTGGCTACGCAGCAGATACAAAATATGTGGGAGACAAGTTTAAATTTGAACTTGTTCTAGAAAGTATTCTCTAGTACCTAGGCACGCATTCGTTCAGCCTTGAGATTCTTCTCTCTCTGTATTGGCAAAATTAGCTTTGTCTCATTTCTGTAGAGCCTCTTCTGCCAGTTTTTCCATAAATGGAACTAATGTATGTGTTTATATACACATATACTATGCTATATTGAAAAGTAGATACATGCACATATTATGGTATCTATATTTTTGGGTCCGTCTGATGAACCTACCGAATGCCTTTGGACTTCGTCAGTCCATTAGCTAGTTTAGGCTAACGTAGCGATTGAAATTATTTACCTTTTTAAACAATTTAGCTTCCTGAGTCTAGGAATGCATAGAAATGTGAGTGATTTGACTGTGTCTGATTAGAGGGTGGTTAAGGGGATAGAATTCTACGGTGGTATCCACATCGGAGATAAAGCTGCATCTGTATGGGGGGGTGATAGTGGAGATTTTTTTGGAAATATGAAGCATCCAAGTAATTGGTCTTAATTTGGATTATTAAGATTTTCCTGCATCAGAAAATGGTGCTGCTTTGTTATCCATATAAAGTTTTATCTGTAGAACTAGGCAGGGTATGTCCAAATGTCATTTTTTGTGTCACGTGTTTGCTTTCTACATTTTTGCCACTGAATAGTCTTGCCTGGGGAAAAATTGAGAAATTTTTTTTGGATATTTTTTAATGTTTTTAATAAAAAGAACCCACAACCACAAAGCACCTCTCTTTCCCATGCTGCATTAATGAACAGAGAACAAAGTAGTGTGATGGAGAGTATTTGCTGTATTACTTCCCATCCCCAAGGTGATACGATATTCTTCTACCGAGGCTCATGTTTTAAAATCAGAATGAGTCACTAATGAATGAATTCATAATGTCAATACAGAGAGAGTGTATAATCGGCAGCCTGTAGGTCTTTAATCTTTTCTACTAGTATGCACCATTGGATTTTCCTTCAAATGCATGGATCCTTTCTGTATTCACTCATTTCAGGAGTTTTCATCATCACATTCTGTGAAGCCAAGCCAATCCCATGCAGATGATGTTTTTCCTTAAATCTGCTATAAGTCAGGTTAGATGGCAGTGAGTGGGGAAGATTAATGTTCCCTTTTCTGACTAGCTGTTCAGCCCCTCGGCTGCTCTGGTATCTCTTCTGTGCAGGGACTGAGTTCTTAATGCTGATCTAGAGCTGAAATAGGTCATTTCTTCCAAACTCCAAGCAACTCCAAGTCAGTTAGTGGAAACCAGTAACAAACTGAATAAAGAAAAGGTTATGCTTAGATGCAAGTTCTTTTGTTGTTTATGTGTCCCATCTGCACTTTCATTAGCCAAAGTTGTAACAATACCACCACATTGTGGAAGTGCAAAAGTAGCTATCAGAAGGTTGGGGTTTATTTATTTATTTGCAAGACACGGAGAGAGATTTTACGAGGATCTCATCCCTTCATGTGTGTAAGATAGTTTTAAACTGACAAAGTTACAGGTAATTTTAATAAAATTTGGCAGGAGTAATTGTAGAATTTTTTCCAGGTGGCCTTGCTCCAGAATGAAAGTTTGGAAAAGAACAAGAGTATACAAACTTTACATAATCAGATTTGTAGCTTTGAAATAGAAATTGAAAGACAGAAGGAAATGCTGCGGAATAATGAATCTAAAATACTTCATTTACAGGTAAGAAATTTAGAATCTCCCCATTAAAGCAAAAATGGTAGTAGCTTCTGTTCTGTGCCTTTACACTTGTGAAGTGAGGTGTTCTCATTAAAAGGGGGGGAGAGAGTTTAACTTATAAAGCTATTCTGATTTTATCTTTTTTACTTCTGGTCAGTAGCTGGTTTGTTGGAGTAAGATACTTCAATAAAACACTGCACTTGCCTACCCTATGTTAAAACAACCCCCCTTATTTAAAATGGGAAAAGATGGAAAACAAAATCACAAATCTTATCTGAAGAATAGTCAAAATTATTTTTTCTTCTCTGAAAAAAAAAACAAACCCAAACCTACTTGAGGAGCTATTGTCAAACTGGAGGACAAGTTTAGCACCTTAAAACTGTCACATGTATAATGTATATTTCTTTTCTACTTGCTATTAATCATGAGTGAGATCAGTCTGGTGTGGAATTAATCAAAACATAGTAAAAAGCATTTAAATACACCTTTCAAAATCTATGTTTCTGTTGTCCTTCTTCTGAGGAGAATGTGTTTAATTATTCCTTTGCCAGTAGGTCTGAGTTTCTTACTCTGTGATCTGCATCACCCGGCCACAAGCCAGTGTCAAACTAGAAATCCTCCAGATGCGCTAGCATGGTGCTTAGTCCAAGCTGAAATTCCTTGCTTTACATTCAGAGCTGACTTGGAATGTGGATGCTGGGAATTTGTGTTAGCTTGTGCGATACTAACCACAATTAGGGAAACCTCGGGAGATATTTAGCAAGCTGTTTTGAAGATATTAATTTACATGTTATTTTAGTGTTTCTCTTGCTAGAATATCAGATACCTGTTTTAGTACCCAGCTTAAAGGAATGTAAATGAAGTTACCTTTTCATTTACTATTCACTTCACATATTAAACCGCAAATGTTGATACTGGAGAAAGATAAAAGTAACCAAACTACAGTGTGGCTAAAATTCAAAGGGTAGGACATTCAAGGTCTCAGAGCCTTGAGACCCTCGATGCTGGTTTATAAGGAAACCTTTAAGTTTGGCATCAGCAGTGTTTCTTCATATAGCAGTTAGTTCCTTCCGTGTTCTGCCCATGTAGTAACCAGTCTAGCCTGCTGTAGTCATTGGTTTTGGTCTGATGATAGTCTGGGATGTGGCTGCATGCTTCCAATATTGCATTCTGACACTAGGAAGCTAATCCTTGTATGTATTGATATTGATGATTAAATCTACCAGGAGGTAAGTTAATTTGTAAGCCTGGGGCTTTTTACAGTAGGTGTCTCAAATAACCAGTGATGGGAGAGGAAGTGGAAAAAAGGTAGAGCAGAGTTTTTCATGATTGTCTTGATGACAGATTGCAGTAGCTTTGATTTCCTCAAGCTGTAAGTGTTCGTTAGCAAAATCAGTTTTCAAATGGCTTGTGTTTAGAAAAAAATCAACACACAAAACAATATGGTAATATGGTTTGCAAATTCCAACAGGTGGCTTTTGGGTGGTATTAAGTGCTGGAGAAGATCTGTTTTGCTATTCTCCCTTTCCACCCCTCCTGCCTCTCCTTACTACTTCTCACCAGCTATTTTAGTTTAGTTATTTTAAGCCAAACTGTGTTTTACAGTTATTTCAACCTCAGTCCTTCCACTTACTGGAACTTCCTGGTCAGTCAGGTAGTTAAGGGCATCTTGGAAACACACCTTGATTTGTTTTTCCCTGAACAATATAGCTAGCCTCCTTCTGTTGCCTACTAGGAGTTGAAGGAATTAGTTACCTGTTGTGAGCCATTCTTTTTCTGGGTTGTATTGAGCAGCCATGACTATACAAGAGCCACAGGTATTTCCAGTATAGACCTAGCCAGTTCAGGTCTGCACAAGCGATATTTGCTTAGTCTCCCAGGTCCTGTGCGTGCTAGTAATTTCCAGCATGGTTTCAGTAGTAGTTGTAATGCAGCCTTCTCTGGCTTGGGAACAGCTGTTTCACTGAGCACCAGCAGCCTCGTCCGCACTGTGAGGCGTTCAACACAAGTAGTGTAAATGCATCAAAGCTTTTTGGGCACTGGCAGGAACCTCAACCTTGACATGTTTTGATTCAGATAATTTTCTATATACTGGTCTCTAGGGAGAGTATTTTTGCCAAGTGAGTATGTCATACTTTTTTGACTGCAGTCTTGTGGAAAGGAACTTTGATGTCCAGTGTCCAGTCTTTCTCAGGAGTATGTGGAAACATATTAGCAAGCCAAGTCTTAACCTGTGTGGACACGAGGTACTTTAAGGCAAAAGAAACAAAGGCCGTATAAAAATAAAATGATACGTTCCTTCAAAGGAGGAGGATGTATGATTTGTTCTCCCAGTTATGTAGTACTTTTGTTTCCTTTCCTAGCGTGTTCTTTAGCTTTTTGATATTGCTCTATCAGTAGCAATGGAAAGGTCTATTAGGAGCATTGGAAGGAGAGAACTGCAAATATAACTTCCTTCAGTTCCTCAGGACACTTTCTAAATTCTTTTAATGATAATAGTGCTAAAATTCTGGAAGTTATTTATTAGAAATAGCAAACAAAACCTAGATGAAAATTATTATCCAGAAGAGCCCTCAGTGGTTTGCCAGGCATATAACTCTGGATTAATGATCTGGAGAGGTCAGTTGCTGGAATAAAAAGTGAATGCAGAAAATTGATACCTACTTGAAAATTTATGAGTACAGTGTGAGACATCTGTGTGCTTTCTAATGGAATAATTAGAGTGAAATTCTCCACTGCTATATTAAATTCAGATTTAGTACATCACTATCTCCCAGCATGAGGGAAGCTGACTCCCTGTAGCATAAAAAGATAGAGATCCCACTGCTTTTTAAAAATGGAATAGAAGTCTGCTTTTGATTATTCTGTGTCTTCTGAATTCTCTTGAAGAGGTATGGGAGATAAAATACTACACATTTGCCAACATATAGTAGAAGCAGCTAAAAACCAGAATGGGTTGCGTGTATACAGAGATAGAATGCTGCACTTGGGTTGATGGAGAGAAGTTGCTCCCTAGTAAGAACTTTAAGTAAACTTCTCCCAAAAGAATAGCTTATGTTTCTTCTGCTTATTTAGTACTTTCCCAGATGATCTAAAAATTTATTGATTCATTTTGTTTGGTACTGCATTAGTGCCAGGGGATCCCAGGGCGAAACTAGAGCATCTCTGTGGGAGGTGCTGTACAAACCCATGACCATGTTTGTCCTTGCTTTGGAGAATTCGTGTTTTGTGTGAATAGGGGGGAAAAAAAAGAAAAAAAAAGGCAAGCCTTAGGCACACCTTGTGTTTACTTTTGCTTGTTAACTGTGATCTAATGGCCAAATCTTGTGGCTCTGCTCCTACAACATTCATTCAGGCCATTCCATGGTGTGCTTCCTTTTATATGTGTAGCTAACAGCTACCCATATAGCTTCTTTACTTTATTCTATGTTTACTGTCAGCCCAAGTGAGATGGTGTGACTGTGTTGGTAGCCGATCATTAGTATGTCCAGGCAAGTTGCCTAATCTATTTAATGGGATCATACCCCTTCATTTATGATTCCCTTACAAAGTCCTAATTTTGCGTACAAGATATAAGCTTGTTTTAAAATACCAACATAGTAATAAATAGTTAATTTTGAAATAAATTACATTACTCGGGGGTTTTGAGACACATAAAAATAAAACTGTCTTAGAACATGTTTTTTCCAGCTGGCTTATTAATTTGACAGCCTTCAATTAATCGTTACAGACTTGCAATACAACTGAAACCACATGATTAAAAGCAAATGCCTAAAAGGGGAAATGAAGGCTGCATGAGGCAGAAGGGTTTTTTCCCCTTCAGTGGGGAACATTGAATCCACATGCCTAACCAGAAGGCAAATGCAAAATTATTTTCTTGGTGGGTGCTTAACTGCTACTTTTTTTTTTTTTAAATGACAAATCATTTATACATGTTGGCACTATATGACGATAAGCTATCAAGTTGGATTTGAAATTTAACTGTAGGTGGTAGGAAAAGTAGTTTCTTGTTTCAAATATTTGTGTTACCGATTGAACTTCACAACTGATTATGGGGTTCTGGCTAAAATTCCTGCTAGTCCATATTAGCTGTGGTAATGCGAAGTGCTATGTATTTCTTGCATCAGATTTGAGGTAGACTGGGAAATACGTTCTCCTTTATATTTGTAATAAACTGAGGTGCTTGCAATGTCCCTCTTTCAGAGAATACCAGCCTTTCTGTATTTCTTTTTCTTGAGTATTATATGTCATGCCTTTACAAAATCAACTGGGTTTTTTATTTTGTTTTCTTAAAAAGACTCAACCAGCAAGCACCTTCAGGACTCAAGGCTTACTCAATTTAGGAAGTAAGGGTGGGAGCTTTAAAAGTGCTTAAAGGGTCAGAAGTGGTAGTTTTGCTTACGCTCTCGAGAGCTTCTGCTGTCGTTATGGGCACATAATAATTTAGGCTTTGATAATTGATTTATATGAGCTTGAAGCTTGCTAATGCTGCTGTATCTGCACATGTACATACTCCTGCTTCGTGTGTGTATGATGTTGTTCTAGAGAGGTAAGTTAATTTGCTGTTACTCCGTGATAAATGTATGCACGTGAGCAGCCACTTGATTCACACCACAGTAAGTTGCTGTGCCCATAGTTTGTTGCTTCGGTATTCTGACACAAAACCCGACAAATATCAGCCTGTAATGTTCTGAATGTCTCTACATTGATATGTTCTTGCATTGATAGATTTTAAAAAAATTTAGGCAAAAGCACACTACTGATTCCTGCGTTGACAATTCTGATAGTGCTCTAATATTAATACCTATGCAGCACTAATGGTTTTTGTAAGTGTTTTATAAATACTGGGGCTACTTCTCTAAATTTTTAATGTTTGTGTTCCTGAAATACTTGACGTAAGTGAAACTTGTTTACATTGGAGATGTACCTTTTATTGATATATAATCCGTGCTTAATTTGCATAAATTAATGTCCTGTTTGTTATTTTAACTCTTAACTTACTGTTTTATAAAGCGAGTGATAGACAGTCAAGCCGAGAAACTGAAAGAACTGGACAAAGAAATCCGACCCTTCCGACAGAACTGGGAGGAGGCTGACAGCATGAAGAGCAGTGTAGAATCCCTCCAGAACAGAGTGACTGAGCTGGAAAGTGTTGATAAAACTGGAGGGCAAGGAGCTCGAAATACAAGTAAGTGTAAGGGATGTGGAGTAAGTAAGAGTAAGTGTAGTGGACTGAAGTACTCTGCAGTGATTCCAAGATTAAAGATGTGTCCTGTGAATGCCACTCCCATTGTAATTTTTATGTGAAAGCATTGATAAGGCTGATTCTTGTGATTTTTTTTCTTTTTTTTTTTTTCAGTAGGCAACTGCGTGTCCCTTTGTTGTTGATGTAGTGTTGCTTCCATGATGTTTCTTAGGCTTGATTAATTTTGTTTTCTTGACCCTTGTCTTGATTACGTTAGTTCATTGTAAATAGTTTCTCAATTGATTTTTGACAGCTAATAGCTTTCAGCAGCTTCTTTAAATTTAGTCCCAGTATAGAATCATAGAATAGAATCATAGAATTGCAGAATTGCCAGGGTTGGAAGGGACTTTAAAGATCATCTAATTCCAACCGCCCTGCCAATGGCAGGGACACCTCCCACTGCATCAGGTTGCTCAGAGCCCCATTCAGCCTGGTCTTTAAAATCTCCAAGGATGGGGCTTCCACCACCTCTCTGGGCAACCTGTTCCAGTGTCTCACCACCCTCATGGTGAAGAAATTCTTCCTAGTGTCTAACCTCAATCGACCTATAGTGACAAGTCGTCTTTTATTACTCTTCTCCCTCCTGAATGGATCAACAGTATGGTTATCCACCTGAGAGCACCTGTCCTGATATTTGTTACAGAGGTATATTTGATCCAAAGAAAACTCTTGAGATCTGTGAGAGTAAGATTATTGTCCTGCTTGCTGAATCAAGTGAAAACTGGAGTTTAGCAAGATAGTGTAGATCATATATATGTTTAAATGACCGGGACAAAGAACATTTAAATAGATCTGTATAAAACAAACCTGCGTTATGAATTCTGCTGCTTCTTGGTACTGCATGTTGGCCAGTTTTGCTAGTGTGTAAAGACAGTAACATTTTTCATGTGAGGGAGAAGGGGACATTAAAACCAGCCCTCCCTACAAACGAAATAAGTGACTATATAATACAGAGCTTGAATTCTGTTATTTGGTGATGAGCTTTAGACATGGTAACAGCACCAGACTTCTGAGACAAATAGACCAGAAGAATATTTTTAGTTATTAGTGGTGGTGCTGAATTTCTGAGGGATTATGTAGAAGGTGTGACCACTTCAAAGGTCTTCACTGCTGATGACAATCTATAGATAATGCTACCAAGTCTCCTCTCAAAAAATAGACACCTCTGTACATATATTTAGTGACAGGACAAAATTCATGTAGGTGATTTGAATATTTGACTTATACCTCATGGGTGATTAACACCCATGTTTGTAAAAATCCCAGTTAGCCTAGCTACTAGCTGGCAAACCATTTTCTGTGGAAATTGCTTCATCGGTGGCCACGTGCACTTTGGTTCTTGAGGGTGAAAGTGTATTTGTATACAATAGCAGCATTAGCGATTGAGTTTTACACTCGTCAGAAAAAAATACACTTTTGTCACCCCTGTCCTTTCTGTTTTCTAACAGGCCTGCTAGAGACACAGCTGAGCAGACATGACCAGATGCTGAGTGTTCATGATATTCGGCTGGCTGACATGGACCTCCGATTCCAAGTTTTAGAAACTGCCAGTTACAACGGAGTATTAATTTGGAAAATTCGAGATTATAAACGTCGGAAGCAAGAGGCAGTCATGGGGAAGACTCTGTCCTTGTACAGCCAACCCTTTTATACTGGATACTTTGGCTACAAGATGTGTGCCAGAGTTTACCTTAATGGAGATGGCATGGGAAAAGGGACGCACTTGTCGCTGTTTTTTGTCATAATGCGTGGAGAATACGATGCCTTGCTCCCTTGGCCCTTTAAACAGAAAGTGACTCTCATGCTAATGGATCAGGGACCGTCTCGACGCCACTTAGGAGATGCTTTCAAGCCAGATCCAAACAGCAGCAGTTTCAAGAAGCCAACTGGAGAAATGAACATTGCATCTGGCTGCCCAGTCTTTGTGGCTCAAACTGTTCTAGAGAATGGAACGTATATTAAAGATGATACTATTTTTATTAAAGTCATAGTGGATACATCGGATCTACCAGACCCCTGACATACAATGGGGGAGGTGGATTAAACAGAAGACAACTCCGTTTGGGGGTTTTATATCAGTTTGTCTTCAATCAGAGGTCCTAAAGCTCACAGAACCACCTTGTGGAACAGACGGAAGAGTTTGAAGGCATAACTGCATAGGGTCCAATTGCGAAAGTAGCAACACATTAAGAAATCATACCATGGTATATTTTTTAATAGAACTAGCAACACTTAAGCTCTGAAGAATCACTTATCCTTCCTGGGATAATGATTATGGTCAGAGAGGATTTTTTTTTTTTAACTTATTAATGATCTAGTCAATTGGAGGTGAAAAGACATATACAGTATGTGCTGAATAAATTACTGACTTTTATTTCTTTAAGCTAGAATACAAAAAAAAAAAAACACAAACCTTCTTTCGTGGGCTAGCTGGAAATTGTCAGCATGTTAAAAGAAGAAATGATGAAGTAATGTTGCGATTATATTATTTGAAAAACTGAGGTGCAATCTTGTCTGAAATATAGTATATTGTCTTTTTAAGGCCTCATCTGGTCTCTGTTTTAATAATTACTTTGTCAGAAGATCTTGGAAAAGTATCCATGTCTTCTCAAAAGTATCTGAATCAAAATCATATTTTTATTTAAAGTTCTATTGTTACAAGAAAACATTTTATTTTAAAACTGTTGATAGACTGATATTTCTTGGAAGAAAAATAGAAGATATCAAACACTGGTTATCACTTGTGATAGGAAAAAAAACTATTCAATTCTGTTATTTCTCTTTAGAAATGTAAACCTACAATATATGTCGTAGTTAATGACACTATTTCAAAATTAAGGAAAAATCACTCATGGATGCTGTGCATCATTATCAGATTTATAATTGTTTTCACCCTAAAATAGGGCATTTGTTGAACTTTGGAGTTCTAAACGGAATCCTGTACATTTTTTAAAGTTCTGCCCCATGCTTTCCAATCAAGCTATATATGTTGCACATTATGCTGTCAGCAGTATATAGTATTTTCAGTATTGGGGAGGAGGATTAGTGCTGAAAAAAGCCTCTATGTTTGTTCTGTACTAGCAGCCATTGCTTCTTAAGGACAAATCAGCAATGTCTTAATGTAGTGATGGTGGCTTGCATGCATACATGTGCCTTAGATGTGCTGTGCTGCTTATGAACCATAGCTTTTTATTCAGATTAATTCTGATATCTGAAATGGTAGTTTAATTGGACTTCAGGCATAATGTTTAGCCTTGTCTTCAGAGCCCTTAGGTACCTTGTGATGTACAAAATAGAAACCAAAGCCTGTTCCTTTGGTTTCTGGAGCTTCTATGGCTTGGCCATGGTGGGATCCGTCTTACTGAGGTGCCAAAACGTTATGCTCAGTGCTCCTATGGAGCTTGGACTAGACAGTCTCCATGGCCCCTGTGAAGGCAGGTGACATTTTTCCTCTAATGCCTGTGGCTGTAAGGTGGCATCACTTGAAACGGACCCATCTGCGAACTCTCTGGTGCTGTAAACATATGTGCTCGTGACACCTTTTCATAGCAGACAAGCATCCTAATGGGGAATGCACGGGCTTCTCTCTTGTAACAGCCTGAGCTGTAGTGGGAAGAATTTGCTAGCCCTGAAACATGCTGATTGCAGCCTGCTGTGTTCATCTGCTTCTATTTAATAGCCTGCGACAAGCAAGTCTGGAGACGCAGCCTGACTGTGGTGCTCTTTAAAATCCAAGAACCGCTTAAGCAGAGCGGTCTTGCACCACTGTGGTTTTAGCCTTCGTGGGCTTGAAAGAAAAATGTTGCATCTCAGCCTTTAATGTCAGGTTGTCTCAGTTTTCTGCTTTTTGAGGCATAGTCACAGTTTTTGTCCAAGGTGCGGTTGAATTCATGCCTTTGTATTTCAGCTTGTCTTTGCTGTTGTCTTTTTTGGCTGTGCCTTCACACACAGTGCCTGCAAGAAGTATTTATGAATATACAATGCATGCTAAGTGGTCTTCATGGGTTTTCCAGGCACCTGCTAGAATACTGCCTGCTGCTGTACGTTGCAACCGTCAGCAGCAACTTGTCTTCCTTTTCTTGCCTTCCATTGTCCAGGTACTGTACTCCCTTTATGGTACATAGCTGTCAACAGGTGCAAGCTCAAATATGGAGGCACGTGCTGGCATTTCATTTCTAGCACAGAAGGAGGACATTCTGCACAAGAGATAAATATCTACAGATATACCCACATCTATATATCTCTAGATATAATTATGTGGCACTTGCAGTTTTATGCAGGCTGCATAAGCAAACCCATCACTTACGCTTTAGGGCGAAGGTTCGCTCAACTTGTGTTATTTTAATAATTGTGAATGTAGGCAGCTGAGCTTTTGTGTTTGTGCATCACAGAATTTTACTGAAAACAGGATTCCCAAGTGGAAATGTCCAAAGGACTCTCCTCCCATTGCTAATGCATGTCTTGTAAGCTTAAATGAAACCTTTTTGGCCATCTCAAAACAGTTTATATCCTGTTTCAATCTGGGACTTGGAGGAGATTTCTAGTATAAGCAGGGCCCAGCATATTCTGCAGATTTGTGACTACAGTTTCCAACTCCTGTGACAGAATTGCGCTTCTAAATCCAGGCTCTTTAAAAAGAGGAGGAAAAAAAGTGTTTCCAGCCTTTGCGATTGAAAGAGGACTTTGAAATGTGTGATAAAGTGTAAACTAATAGGGAAGTCTTCCTGAGTCTGCACACAGCCTAAACTAGTAGCTTTAAGAGATCTGAATATCTCCTCTTAGTGGGATATTGACTCAAACTTCATAGAGAAGTTTAAATATGAACACTGCTAACTATATTATGCCGATCACTGTAGCAGAAACATCAGTCACTGTTGTATTTCACAGATCTCTATGCTGCTTTCCACATCTCCCAAGTGCCAAAAGCACCAGCTGCCAGAATCTTCAGCTTCACTTGGGCAGCTTTTATAATGCAGTAATGTGCTATCAATATAAAAATATTTTTGCATATATGCTTTTTATCACAGTTAATAAAATGGAGGCCTACTGCACTTATTTTTTAAAACTACATGAAGCTGCCAGAGAATTTCCAGTTTGCCAACCCTGCGTACTGTGAAATCCAGGATCTTGCTACACAAACGTAGACACCGCCTGCTGTGGAATACCTGAAGCCTTGACTCTTAACACCCCTTTCTCCGCAGAACTCACGGGCTATCTCTGTAGAGTTCTTACTGTGTACAAAGAAATCGGTTTTCTCTGCTTTCCAGCAAGGAGTATGTAGCATTTTGTGAAAACAAGGCCACTGTATATTCTCTAAATTGAAAGGAAAAGATACCTGGTGCTTTACTCAACACTTCAATAATTTAAACTTTTTCTCTCATCATTGGAATGCCCTTTATTTTTTTTTTTTATATATGTTCCTAACTCGGATATCCAAAGTTTTCTAGGGACTGTCTGTTTAAAGTGATTCATGGGGTAGCAGTCTGTCCCCACACATACTCTTGAATCCCAGCTGACTCCCGTGGTGTGCCGTTATTGCAAGGGGGTTCCAGAGTATTTGCATTACTTTGAACAGAGTTTCTTTGACAGAACCCTTTTTTTGCTCTGCTTAGTAATTCTTAGCAGCGCACAACTGAAGTCTCCTGCTGGTATCCTCTCTTTAACGATGACGCTTCAAGTTATGTACAAGCCTCTTCTGTTTCCAGCTTTCTCTAGGGAGATTCCAGTGTGTGACAATCTGGATGTTGCCCGTTCTGTACGTGCTTCAGCACAGGGGGAGTGCATCTGTTACCTAGAAAGTCTTGACTTCTAAACAGGATGAAACTAATTGGGTGTTCAAAGACCGACCTGCGATTATGATGCATGACCACATCTGCATTACTTCTCTGATGTAATTAGAGGGGTATTGGAGGGGTCTTGTTTCACTTACTGTCTACATGGTACACCTTCAGCTGCTGACTTACAATATGCAATGTTGATTTCAGCCTTGTACTGTAAATGTTCTTCACAAAGAAAATGTGCAATAGGAAAAGGAGACGGGAATTTTGATGGGGGAATAAAAAAAAGTGGGTAACATGCTAGCTTTCTTACCAGTATGAAATGCAGCTTATTTCCTTTTTCTGTGGGTTTGCCTACTTGGAAAAGGAAAGCTGAAGATATGTGCCTGTTTCTATGCCTGGTGAATTTCTCCAATGCAAAGGTAATAGAGGTTTGCGTTAGCTGCAATTTAAGTGTTGAACCCATGAATGTGAGGTTGTGATTGTTTCACTCGTGTTTCTTGGCTTGCCACGGTTATGGCTTGTTGAGACAGTTTAAAAGCTACCACCTATTTGTATCCGTATTCCATCATGTGGGATAGGCATTTCACCAACAATGCAGGGTTTCTGTTGTTTTGTTTCATTTTTAAAACACTGGTGCTGTTTGGTCCAAGACTGAGAAGCGTGTAGGGAGTGACAAGAAACATTGCCTGCATCGCAGAGGAGTTGAAAAATGTAACTGCAGTATTTGATGCCTTGATATGATTTAACTATGCAAATCTACAAATAGGTGAGGGGGAAAAAAATTCTTGGATTGCATACCTATTCTCTTAGTTCTTGCTCTGTAAATTACTCGTACGTGTGTAGGTATGTACACATGCACGCAGACATGCATGCACATATATATGCAAAGTCTTTTCTTTTCGTAGCAGTGATGAAACAAAACTCTTTCCTCCAAGTTACACTTGATCAGTTGGTGCAAATATAATTTGCTGCTGCTAAGGGAGGATCGTGGCTAAGGGCAAACTTTGGATTCACATCTTCCAGGTTTGAAGACCTGTATATAGCAAACAAAGAGTTTAGCTATTCTGAAGACCTTGAAATGTCATCTAGGACACATGTCCTCCTTGTACTCCGCAAATTTGGAGATTCCTGCATTTTAAACAAACATACCAACAGGCAACTTGCTAATTGCAAATTCTTTCCTTTAATCTGTGAGCAAAAGATAATAGAAAGCAGCTGGACCTCTTCCTGGAATTCCTGTCTTGTTCAGTCAATACCTCTATATTCTGGTTGACCTAGATGTCATAGCTACTGCAATAAAAATGATCGGTTTGTGAATTCAGTCCGAGTAGTTTTTAGTACTATGTACAGCATGGGAAGCACTCTTCATCTGCAACCTTGTTCTTCTTCTAGCAAGTGCTCTGTCTTTTCTGGAAAAGGGAAATCAAGGATGAGGCATGAAGTGACTTGCCGAGAGTCACAAAAGGAATCTCGGGAGAGGGCTGAATGAGAGGTTCCAGTTCCCTAGTGTTACCTTCAAATTGCAAGGTTTTACTCTTCTAATGCATTTGTCCCTTGAAGAATAGAAAAACAAGTTGTCATACCTTAAAGACCCACATCGGGACAGTAAGGGCTAGAATTAAACATACAAGCTGTCGTGATTTGGGGTTGTACGTTGTGGTAGCCTAGGCGTTGCTCGCTACTTGGCAGTGCTTTGCACGGCCTGCAGAGTGGAAGGCAATGTGTCAATGTGAATAATAGCAGCAAGTGTGTGTCCTGCTCTGTTCAGAATCACCCAACAAAGTAAGTCTCATTTGATGCTCCCCTTAACTGAGGAGAGAGAACACCATTTTAAACTGAAGTTGGTTCATCTTTGTCCTACCAGCCTGTAGCATGACTGACCATTTCTCTCTTGTAGTGCTTTCTCCCTTTTTCTTTAAACCAAAATACGGAGGGCTCAATTGTTCTTTTCTGCCTCTTAATCCAGGCTTTTGCTGAGAAGCACCAGATAGGAAGGTTGTGGAAAACTTTGGACTTCTGATTCAGGGACATCCCCTTAAGATTTAGAAGAGTAGAGTTATACAACACGGAAGGGATCTGGCTATTGCTGGTTCTCTTCTAATTTATGGTCAAGACTGCAGCTTCTGTCTTCCATTTCATGATGTTAGTGTAGATACTAGGCTGTGTTTGTTTAGGTTGTTTTTATTTCCCTCCAAGTTAGGATTAGTTCCTTAGGGTTCAACTAAGTTCTAAATTTCACAGAGAAGCACCTGAACCAAAATCCTGGATCCAAACATCCCAGACTTGATACGGAATTCAAATCTGGATCCCAACTCTGTGGCTTACTAACCTGCCCATTTAGGGAAGGGTTTGTTGTCTATGTGGTGTTTGTGTGTTTTGGTCCTTTGGAACTAAGCTTTTAATTTGGTTGCCAGTTCTGCAAGGACTTTTTAACTTCTTAGCAATGCCGGTGTTCACACGCTCCATTGCTGGCAGTGCGAGGCGTAGTGATAAAATTTGACTCTGTCTAAGGGTTACTGAGATAAACCAGCATTATCATTCGTAAAGGTCATTTTCTTGCATAGTGTTCTGAGCTTTGGATTTGATTATAGCTCACATCTGAAAGGACACATCTTCCAACTATGACCTGCATCACTGGCAGAGAGTTGTATAATCTGTACTTGTGGAATGGGAAGGTACAAGCTTCCATCGTTGCTGATGCATCATGTGATCAACTGTTTTGTTTTTCTTATAGCTGTTGTTTGGTTTATATATAATTTTTTTTTTTAATTTTATAGAAAATAAAACAACAGGGGAAGTTCAGGATTTTTTCTACAAGGTATAAAACTCCAATGATTTAGTGGTGACTAGAGAGCTGTGAAAAAAAAAAACCCATTAGGAGATAATGGGCTAAACGTAGGTCCATTTCTCTTAAGACAAGTAGGATAACCTTTAAGATGCATGGAACAATGTAATAATTGGGAAAACTAAAGCTGACATTTGTTTCCAAGAAATTCTGTAAGAAATATCTGTAGAAAAGACATTCAGTGATTGAGAATAATGTACAAAGTAATGTGTTTGAAACTTGTGTATCCATTTCTTTAATCTCATACTCTTCAGTGAACGGTACACTTGTGTTCAGTTTTATGATGAAAAACAAAGACCAAAGAAGGCCAACCTCATTTGATTGTGTATATTCTGCCTGTCTTAATTATCAATAGCTGTAAGGATACAGTGCAAGTGATCTGGTAACCAGTGGTTCTCGTCCTTTTTCTTTTAGGGGGAAAAACAACTTTAAAATGTATAATTTATTGCTCAGCAATAACCATGTTGTTAAAATAATAATAATAATTAAAAGAAAAAAGGAATTAGCAACATGTCTTAATTTCCCAAAAGCATTATTATATGTTGTATTTCAGTTTATTGTATATTGTGTTTTTGTATTTATTTGTGTTTGGAGGTCTTGCTACGTCTTTTTGTGTTTAAATGCTAATAAACAAGGACAGTGTGTAAGAGTGTAGAATGCCAAACTCTGAAATGATAAACTGTGTTATTAAAAGAAAAATAAACCTAAGTAGGAAATAATATTTTTAAAAAAAAACCCTGTTGTGTTGAATTTGAATGACTGCTGTTGACTTGCAAAGGGCCAGGGTGCATCCTGTATCCTCTCTGAACCCACTGTACATTGGCTGTTAGTGCTTTGTGCTTATTCACCTGATAGACCTTTATTGTGGCATTTCCCTTCCTCTTCCCAGGAAACTTGCTGTATCTTTTATGAGATTCCTGTTTTCCATGCAATAACGCTGCTAGAATAAACTAGGTGACGGTGTTCATCCCAGCATCAGTCTCAAGAGTCCTCGTGCAAATAGAGTCAAAATAATTGAAATGGCTTTTTGTGCATTTGTGGTACACCACTTTCCCGAAGAGCTGTGGGAAAGGAGAGACAGTGTGGCTTGAATGTCTGAAAGTGTAATTTATTTATTTTTTTTTTACTCCTCCAGTGTCATTGGTGACTCTTCTTGGAAAGGCATTTCATGTGTGTTTGGAATCATGGAACACGGTGCTGTCTGTAAAAGCAGCATGCTGTTCTGAAATGAGTTGAAATGATAGTATTTCCATCACACTTCAGATTCAGCCTGGTGATGAAAACCCTGATCCCCAGAGATGGTGGATGAAACATGTCATGTCTACCGAGCACGGTGCTGTCTGTCCTTATGTTTCTTCCTCCTTCCCACCCCTTTCTTACTGAAATTCCCATTTCCCTTCTTTCACATGACTGCAGGGGTAGTACTGGGTTTAGCAAGGCGGGACTGTTGTGCCTGTGCTCAAGACTGTGGTGTGGCAAAAGCTACCACGGTGCTGCTGGGACCTGAACGTGAGTACAACCCAGCCAGCCGATACTGGTGTTTGCAGCAGGCAGTCTAAAAGGTGCTGGGTGGCTGAGTGCCTTTTCTGGAGAAAATGGCGATGCCAGAAAAAAGGCAAATGTGGGAAAGTGGGCATGGTGAGAGGGAAGGGTGGCTAAAAAATGCTGTCCTCACCACCCGCAGGATATGCTGAGGTGGATGTTCCCTTCCGCTGCTTAGAGTAGTCACTGGTGAGTGACTCTTGATGTACCGGCATTCCCTGCCATGGTTTCCATTCACACTCCCATGGCCAGAACTTGAGGCTGCTGCTGCCTAAAGCACTTCACATCCCCTTGCTGTGGAGTGTGAAAAGGCTGAACTTCCTCCTCTTCTTAATGCAGTGGGTTACCTTCAAGCAGAGCACTCTTAAGGAAGAGCAGCCTTTGCTATCCCCAGAGCTGTTCCTCCTTCCACATTTTTTTGCTTGGTGCTGCTCAGTTGTGACACTTGTGTCACTACCCTGCAGAAGGATAGGGGGAGAGGAAATTAATTGTTTTAAACGTGAAGTCTGGCACCCATCCTCACCTCCCTCTTCCTCTTCCTTCCCCAGCAATGAAATGTAATTGAAATGATACATGATGCTGTTCCTGGTGAGAATGAGTCTTTATAGAAGGCCGCCTCTTTGCGACAGGTGGCAGAAGGCAGCTGGCAGCTTTGTCATGTGCTTTCCCCTGGCAGGTGATACATTATTTGAGATGAGGGGAGCAGTGCCAGCTCAAGGAGGGCAGGGTCAGGAGCTTTCCTGGTCTACAGAGGGGCTGTGCAGACAGATATGTGCCTGAGCCTGGACCTGCTGGTGGGGCCATCTCTTGCAAGAAATACAGTGGGAATTTTTAAAATTTTTTTAAATTTTCCAGCATTTCAAGCCTTTGGGTTGCTTGCTGCCTAGTAAGGAGAAGACCTTCAAAAGATCTGACTTACTGGTCCTGAGGATGGACCTATCTCCTGCTCTCTGGCGTAGCCTGCCTTAGTGTGAGCAAGTCCTGGAATTGTTTGAGGAAGGGGTAAAGAGCCAGTGGTCAAAACAAGTGGCAAAAGAGGTGATTTCCCCTGTCCTTCCCTGAAGCCATTTTTCCGTGAGTCAATTGTGTGGTTCCTTCCTGCATGTCTGGGTTAAGCCCTGGAGGCTGTTGTCATCGAATAATGCATGTGGCTTGTTTGGCCAAAAGAGATGATGACCTAGTGTCTTCAACTGTCCCTCCCTTCCCCCCACCCCCTCCCCCCCCCCCCCCCGCTGCACACCCGCGGTCGGGGCCGCCCACCCATTCTGCTCCTTTGGGGTAACCTCTGGCAGTAGTGAATGTTGGACCCTGCTGCATGCTCTCATGTGTCCTGTAGGCTCCCAAGAGCAGAGAATGGCTTGGATCCAGGAGCTGAATCCCCACTGGCTGGGCTGGCAAATGCGTAAGAGACCCTGGGGCCTGACTTCCACCCCACAGCCTGCAAATAGGTTTAAGTGGTGTTTGGCCACAGCTCACAGTATACTGGATGCAGCTGGTGGAAATGTGTGCTTTGACAGCATCACTGTGCTCATTAGAGAGAGGAGTTGTTTGCAGACATTGCTGTGGACACTCGATGGCTGCTTTGTGCCAACACAAAAGATCCTGCAGAGGAAATTATTTAGATCAGTCCTGGCTGGTAGAAATGGCATCTGTCTCAGCATATGACACCAAGCTGCAGGGGAGTGTTGATCTGCTAGAGGGTAGAAAGGCTCTGCAGGGGGATCTGGACAGGCTGGAATGATGGACTGAGGCCAGCGGTATGAAGGTCAATAAGGCCACCAAATCCCAGGTCCTGCACTTGTGTCACAACAATCCCATGATGATAAAAAGAAATCTTACCTAAGCGCAGGGACTGGATGAAGTGGACTGGTTAAAGTGATCAGCAAGGTGTGGGCTCAGCACATAGGAAACGGCTGGTTGCTCAGATCCCCACATCCACGCAGATGTCACTCTGTAGCCACTTCTTGTGACCATCCTCATCAGGAAGCCCTTTTTCTCCTGCTTCAGATCTATGAGATAAGAAGCTATTTAGTGGATAGGTTCCAGGTAGCTCCAAGATCAAATGTGTTCACTCTGGTGATGACTTTTGCCTTGCGGCTCCTAGGGGAAGGTGACCGTGTAGCTGCTGCAGGCCTGTAAGCACCAGGGAAGTTCCTTTTTCTGAACTGATGTGTAGTCCCAGAGAGGTTTAGTGGGTTGACTGAATATTCAGTTTTAGTTCCTGACCAGCCCTGATGTGGGCCTGTGCCTCTTCTGGCAGTGCATGAAGCTCCTCTGCCATCAGAGGTTGGTTGTGGCCGTGTAGATTACGCTGCTGCACCTGAGACTTTTTCTTAAATAGAAGTTCTTAAAGAATTTCTTAAAAAGAATCTTCTTAAAAATAAATTCTTAGATTTTTCTTAAACATTTTCTTAAATAGAAGGAGATCCCATGTGGGATTTTACTCTGCTCCCTTTGGTCACTGCTGAGCGCTGCCTGCTTTGAGGGTGGCGCTGACATGTAACATCTAGAGGGGCTGTTCGTCTGACAGGGCACTGCTTACTGGTTAGTTAGGATTAGCTTCGTGGCCAAACCTTAAGAAATGACACAAAGGAGACTGGCAAACACCGTGTTGTGCCTGGATACAGGCCATCCTGTCAGTATGCTCTGCGAGCAGCCTTGTGCACCTGCAGCGGGTAACTTCAGCATTGGGGGGGGGGGGGGGGGGGGGTGGGAGGGCGGAAGATGTGTTGTTGGGTCTCCGCACGCTAGTGGGGGGAT
>JAAGNO010018821.1:0-63033 GCA_033439905.1 Ceryle rudis | reverse complement strand
TCTCCATCATTTACCAGCAGTCCTTGCTAACTGGGGAGGTCCCAGTGGACTGGAGGGTAGCAAATGTGACTCTCATCAACAAGAAAGGCCAAAAGGAGGGTCCAGGGAACTACAGACCTGTCAGTTTGACCTCGGTACCAGGGAAGGTCACGGAGCAGATCATCCTGAGTACCATGACACACCATTTACAGGACAACCAGGCAATCAGGCCCAGTCAGCAGGGGTTCACGAAGGGCAGGTACTGCCTGATGAACCTGATCTCCTTCTATGACAAGATGACTCACCTAATGGATGAGGGAAAGGCTGTGGATGTTGTTTACCTGGACTTCTGCAAAACCTTCAACACTGTTTCCCACAGCATCCTCATGAAAAACCTGGCTGCTCATGGCTTGGACAGGCATACACTCTGATGGGTGAAACACTGGCTGGCCCGCTGGGCCCAAAGAGTGGCAGTGAAATCCAGATGGCCGCCAGTCACAAGTGGTGTTCCTCAGGGCTCACGATTGGGACCACTTCTTTTGAACATCTTTGTCAATGATCTTGATGAAGAGATACAATGCACTCTTAGTAAGTTTGCAGATGACACCAAGTTGGGTGGAAGTGTTGATCTGCTTGAGGGTAGGAAGGCGCTGCAGAGGGACTTGGTCAGGTTGGATCCATGGGCCGAGGCCAGTCATATGGGCTTCAACAAGGCCAAGTGCCAGGTCCTGAACCTGGGCCACAACAACCCCAGACAACACTACAGGCTTGGGGAGGAGTGGCTGGAACGCTGCTCAGCAGAAAGGAACCTGGGGGTGCTGGCTGACAAGCAGCTGAACGTGAACTAGCAGTGTACCCAGGTGGCCAGGAAGGCCAACGGCATCCTGGCCTGTATCAGGAATAGTGTGGCCAGCAGGAGTAGGGAAGTGATGGTGCCCCTGCACTTGGGACTGGTGAGGCCCTACCTCGAGTACTGTGTTCAGTTTTGGGTGCCACACTACAAGAAAAACACCGAGGTGCTGGAACATGTCCAGAGAAAGGCAAGGAAGCTGGTGAAGGGTCTAGAGCACAAGTCTTATGAGGAGAGGCTGAGGGAACTGGGGTTGTTTAGTCTGCAGAAAAGAAGGCTGAGGGTTATCACTCTCTACGACTACCTGAAAGTAAGTAGTGATAGAACAAGAGGGAATGGCCTCAAGCTGCACCAGAGGAGGTTTAAACTGGACATTAGGAAAAATTTTTTTCACTGAAAGGGTTGTCAGGAACCAGAACAGGCTGCGCAGGGAGGTGGTTGTCACCTTCCCTGGATGTGTTTAAAAGCCATACAGATATGGTGCTTGGCAATATGGCTTAGTGGTGGACCTGGCAGAGTGGGGTTAGTGGTTGGACTCAATGATCTTAAAGGTCTTTTCCAACCTTGATGATTCTATGATTCTATGCTTCTAAAGCAAGCAATTTTATTAACCTCAGACCTGCCCTATTCTTGTTTCTGGTCAACTACACTCTTCACAATCAAGTTAAAAAACCCCTTAAAACAGTTTAATCACCTGTATTATCAAGAGGTCTCAGGATAACAGCAGAAATGACACTCTGTGTTAACAATGCTCTTAACTATCTACAGCTTTGCATGAACACGGGAAATATTATTTGGCTTATATAATATTTTACATGCAACATGAAAAACCCATCTGCATTAGCTAGTCATGATGGTGTTTCCCTGGTGAAAGCACTGAGCATTTGAGCCAGCCATCTTCCCAGGAAAGGGCAGCTGCTATTCATAACCTCTTCCCTTAACTGATCATTGAGGGGTCTCTATTTTCAGGAAGCCATGGGCCACTAGCATTAGGCAATAAATGAGCTTTACTTTTCTCCCCACCTTTTTATGTACCTCCAAATAAAAAAATAGATCAGTTGTAATCAACACAGTATTAGCATGCTGTCTTCTAATATCTCATATATAACACATCACTGAAAACTTAGTACTGAGCAGAAAGGTATTTGATGAATCAAGTAGATGAAGCCAAGATGTAGTTATTAGATGCATTACATCTTTAGCACATCATCTGTAAAAATGTCCAGGGTAAACTAACGCTCCAGGGGAAACCTGACCTTTAAGAGGCTCCCTAATACTACATCTAAATTAATGTCAGTGACAGGCACTTCAATCTAAAGTAGCAGGGTTCTTTCATTCTATCTACACTATCTATTCATCCATTTATTTGCGTGCAAATGTGTGTGTGTATAAATGGATTTGTGTCACTCTGGCATTGGGAGGGAGGCAACAAAAGGAACTGCCAGATTTTTTTGAATTCCTATTCCTTACTATTCCTTACTATTCCTACGCATATTATTAATTCTGAAAAATTCATTCAGAACCTTTCAGTGTAAAACAGTAGGAAAATTACTTTTTACAGTACCTAAAGCTAGTTCTGCAAAGTATCATCCTTATACTGCAAATTAAAACATGCTTTAACTAGAGCAGGATGACATTCTTGCAGCAATTGATACAACAAACAATGCTGAATTTGTTTTAAAGAGCTGGTCTGGGCTCTGACATGACTGGTGGCCAAGATAAAAATCATAATTGAGATCAGTTTTGCTGTTTCAAAACAAAATATTGCAAATAAATTCAGTAGAAGACACATTTCTGCCTTGGTGGAAAAGAAACAAACCGCAAATTTCTGATAATGGAATAATTTCATGTCTGTTAGTCAAAACAGCACTAATTATGGTACCCAAACCTCTACTTATTTCTAGTTTACACTCCATTTAGGAGTTCAATGATCAAGGGGGCAAGGTTTTACAATACAGCAGGTGAAGCAATTACAAAGCAACCACTCTGCTGCCCTTCTCCAGGCTTTTTAAGGCACTCTTCCTCCTCTGCCAACACCTCAGAGAGGACTCAGCCCACCAAGAGCTGCACTCCTCTGCACCTCCACTCTTCATGAACAACTACATAACTGTGTTTCCAAGAGATATGTCCTCATGAAATAGAAGCTGAAGTCTGTACCTGGATGCAAAGGATTTACGCTTTGCTCTGAAATGAGGACAATCACATCAGCCAAATTGCTAAGCCAACTAAAATTGCTAAGTTCTTTCATATTTTGCTGATCAAGAACATTTTTATTGGAACATTTTTCTTTTCAAACATCAGCTGGGTAATAAACTATGCTCTAATTGGTCTTTATGAAATGAAGAGCTACCTTGCATTTAGCTATTTTATGTGTGGTTATATTTTCTTACAAAGACACAATTGATCAGGAATTACCATAATCCCACACAGAGAAGCAGTCCTAGAAGCACCAAGTGCATAAAACAGTAACGTCAGTAATGCAGACATGACAAGTTTCAACTCTCCTTTCAGCTAAACAATCTGCCTCTTTCATACTAACAGCACTGTTCAGCCCATGGGCTACATAAACATTGTCAAACCTGGTTTCAATATAAAGAGAGCACATTAATGTTCCCACTAATATACACTTCCCAGTAACCACCCTATTAGATTGCTTAGTTCAAACTCCACGACATATCCCATAACATATCAGACAGTTCAGATTCATGAGCTCAGAAGACACAGATATCGTAAGTATTTAAAAACCTTTTTTGTGTACATACCCAAGACCCCCACTAGTACAAAAAGTCCCATGAGGCTCTCAAGAAAATACGTCTGTGTGAAATGCTGCCCTTCTCCATTTGGTTTTTTGGGGTATTTTTTTTTTCAGCTGATAGCCTTTCACTCATTTCTTCACATAATCTAATTAAATTGGTAGAAGAAAATAAAGAGATGCTGCTGTTCAGAGGGGATAATCCTTTCCATAACCTCAGATAGTGCATCTAAGACTAGTGCATACAGTGATGACCCTCTTAACTCTTCCCAAAAGCATGCCAGTGCGTGGCTAAGTTTAATGCACATGATGTAGAAGTTCCCTGACTTTGTCCACTACAGAGCCTCTGTTATAAAGCAAGACCCTCTTCCAGAAATATGAACTTTGCCTTTTGCCTGGTACTTGGTAACAGCGCAGCAACACCAATCCTAGGGTAAATGGATGTGTGAAGCCCTTACAATGCAAGGTAACCTCACAAGAGCCTCCTTAACAAGCCTATGGCCCCCCAAAGCACAGTCCACATACTGTTCAAGCAGTGCGCTACAGACATTACTCTGACCTCCCTTGTCAGCCTAGGTTATAGGGTGGTTTACTATGGGTTGGGGACCAATACACTAGGAGCTCACACTTCCAATTTTCATGTTCAGCAGCTGGAAAGGCAAATATCCTCACCCACAAAGTTCATTAACCCAGAGATTTTCTATGGCCAGGCTTCTTCAGTGTTGTAGTAAGATGCAATTTTACATTTGGGTTATGATATTTTGAAATACTTAATGTAGCTAGAAGCCAACAAATACCAGCTAACCTGACCACTGAGCCTGACAGTGTGTTGTGCAAAATATATCCACCCTGAAATACCATGACTTTAAAAGTGTTTATGCTTGGCACTGTGAAATTAAACAAACAGAGTCAGACATACTAACCTTAAAGAAGTGAGAAACAGGAGAAAGATTCAGGGATTTAGAGAGCAGCAGGGAATTAAAATAAAGCCATCTGATTATTTAGAAGGAAAAGAACAAAAGTTGAAAGTGAATTAATCCCAGAAATACATAACGCATGCCCCCCACTAATTAGACTATGAAGAGCACTCAACATAGATAAAGGTCCAATCAAACTTTAAAATAAAATAAAAAAAAAACGTACTCTGTAGTCCTCTGACATTTCCAGGTTCACTAAATTTGACCTAGAATAGCCAAGTCTGGACTGGCACTGATCTCAGAAGGCAGATCCTCAGGTGTAAATCAGAGCAACTGCATTGACTTCAAAAGCCTGCCAAGTCTCTGGCTCCAGATGTCTGTGTGCAGTCATGAATTCCCTGTTTCAGTATACTTTTAATGAAGCTACAAGAGCAGTAGACGCTAAAGTTGTTGCAGTTATTGTTAAGTAAAAAATTAATTAAGTTAATTAAAACTAATAGCAGAAAATATTCTATGTATTTTGATTAGAAGTTGAGATTTATCCCATACATTCAGGTTCAAAGTAATTTTGCTTTGAGCTTGAAAGTTCACTTTTAACTTCAGCCAGCTTCCACTGTCAAGTTTCCAGGATAAAGTTCAGTAAGGATTACTATTAAAGAGTTAAGCCATTAATGTATACTGCACACTTCTTCATGTACAGTGTGCCTACTGAAATGCAAGTCTTCAAAAGTAATGATCTGAATATTGTATTATGTCATTCAAAAGAAGGTCTGGACCAAATACGCCAGTCACACCTATTTCAATTAGTCAAAAATCCAATTACTTATACTACGTTAGATCTTCCAACTCCATGCACATAAACTGCTTACACTCAGGCAGCTAGGGTTGTATTCACAGGATTGTACATCATGAATAACTTTGTCAAAATACAGCATTTCAAATATAATTGCCAGAAGCGATGTAACATGTAGGCTTGCAGCCTCAAGTGCAATTGTCTGGTGCATACAATGGTACATGCTACACATTACCATATGCAATTCTGATTAAAAGTGATGCAAGGAAATAATATTGGGACTGAGCATTATTACCTCATACACAGGATTCTCTAAAACTTGAAATCATCCAGAATAAATTAACATGGAATAAATTCACTTGTATCATTTAGCACACAAATGATTTCTGAAGATGCTACCATTTGCTAGTCTGTATAACTCATTTTGGAAGATGGTAACTTCGTTCATTCTCAGAGCCAATAAACAAGCACATCCTGCACAGCCTTCTAAATGGAGACAAGTACGTACTCTAAGTGATACCCAAAAACAGGATTCCAAGATCCCTACCATGGCTCCGCTACTTCTGGAGAGTCTGGGGAAGAGAACACCAGCCTTAAAAACAGGGGTTAGAAAGTGTTCTTCCTGGAAATTCCTCCACCTCAATAGAAGCAGCATTTCAGGTGCTTCCTGCCTCTACCAATGAAGAATGAGTTCAACTTTGCCATCACCAATTGATCTTTATGAAATTTGGGTTTAATTCACCTTGTATCATACCTTCCTATTCTTCCAAGAGCTGCAGCAGCATCCTATGATAAAAATACAGAAAAGAATTATACACACATGCCTCAACAACAGCCCATCGTACCTTGTGTCTAGCTGGTGAATCACATCAAGTTCTCATGTAATCACCTCTGAAGTTTTGGTTCTCCTACTAACCACATGCATAGTAAATGTGTGGAGGCTTCACATCATCATGAACTTTGATGAATAGATGAAGCAAAGTGCTGGACATACTATTTTTGACAAGGTCAGGAAATAGGGTTTATGCAAGAGAAAGAAAAAGAGGATACTGTATCTTGATACCTGCCTGGGTGGGATGTAGAATCAAACATTGAGGAGGTTGGGAGGTCTTGTGTAAAACCTGTTGTCCCACCTAGCAGGAATCTGATTCTCCAGAAATAGAAAAAGAAATGTGTAAGCAAGTATGAGGAATCAAACCCCACTACTGTAATGGGTTCCACTAATAACTGACCAGTGCTATTGCCTTATTTTATTTTATTTTTTCTAATTGAAAACCATTTCCTCAAAAAGGTAGTGTAACAACCCAGCCATTCATCAGCTCAATATAATAACCAATTTTTAAAAGACACCTACTGTCATCATCTTTTCTCATGGTATTTGGCCATTTAAGCAAGCATCAGAGGTTTCCCTTACAGGCTTAGTATATGCGTACTGTTCTAAGCAGCATTGCACAGTCTCCTGCTGCACCACCTGGAGGATCCACAGGCAGGAGTAATCTGAGTTATCTAATCCATAGTGCAATTGATTCCATTTTGGTGGTTGACAGAGAGCTCCCTTGCAATTTACATCATGATGTTGCCTCACTCCATTTCTTTCCTGCCAAAATGCCACTTCTGAGGTGCCACCAGCAAAGCCTGTTGAGTAATGGAGACCACCATGCTTGGGGCAGGCAGAGAACTGAATGCTCCTCTGTGCCGTGCAGACATGCCTACTGGCATAGATCACACACTTGGAGAGGCAAAGCTGACTGTAAGCTGCTAAGCCACTTCCCTGTGAATCATTTTTATTTCTGTGGCTTGACTCCTCAGTTTCCTTTCCCTCTCCTTTCAAATTGATGCTGCAATATGGTCACACTGTAGAAATCTGTATCTCAGTGGGTACAATACTCTGCAGAGCCATATAGCCCTCCGATATTTAGGAGACTGCTCCCGAGTCAGCAAGGCTTCCTTGATGACTCAGAATGGCTTGGCCAGGTCACAGGGTGCAGGCTACAATTTCCTTCTCCTTTATATTTGTATTAGGCAGGGCTGCGGGGACTGTGTGTCTCCGGGTTTCCTTGCTGGCTCCTGGCATCACTGCATCACAGCGGCACCTGGTGGGACGGGTCCAGCCTGGGGAGCACCGCTCCCTGCACCTCGGACAGCCGCCCAGACATTCCTAACGAAACAGAAATTAGCATTACTTTGCTCCTGCAGGTCTTTGTTACCTCTGTTGATGTGTAAAGATCAAAATTACTATCACTGAACCTACCCTGGTATTCGCTAAAGAGATGCAAAGCACTGGATGGGGAACAGAGGGAACTGCAAACCACATCACAGAAACAGCCTGCAACCAGAGGGATCCAGGAGATGCACCATGCAGCACCAAAAGGAAAAAGAAAAAAAAAAAAATCTGGTAAATAAATCATCTCCGAGGCCTCTCAATTTTTGATTCATTAGCTATCATTAAAAATTTATAAAAGTATATTGGATGTAAAGCTTGGTTCAACCAGTCACCTGTATTCTAGCAACAGAATGACACATTGAGCCCTTTTCTTTTGATTACTGCCTTCAATCTCATCATTTTTATTTTATGGGATGCAAAGCATCAAATTCAGCTTTAGAAATACAATGTTCAAAATATAGTGGCCAATAAATGTTTCATCTTTTTCACAAACTAGACCTTAAAGAGCTTCAGTTATTTATTTTTATAGCAGCAGCATACATATGTGTATGACACAGTAAAGGATACTGATCTCTGAAGACCTCAGATTATCTTAAACTCCAGAAAAATCAATATCAAATCCTGTGTTTATGGTAGTTTTCATTATTTATTTTAGAGCCTAAGAAAGTGGACAGTAGAGGCTGCCAGTTTTGCAGAAAAAGAACCTAGCAAAGTTGCATCAGATTTATAGGACAAACACTGCCTTACAAAAGAAACCGTTTACCCCAGACAGACAAAATCATTGATAAGGAATGCACAAAATAAGCTAAATAACTACTAACTTAAAAAGGCAAAAAAGGTCATTAATGTGTAAAAAGGTCTTATTATTGCTGTCTGTGCTCAACATACATTTTAGAACGGATCTCTCACTGCTCTAATGATTCTGGCACCACTTTCAGGTATCTGAAATAAAACATTTAAAAGATAATTCTCACTGTAAGCATCTCTCTTTTCCTCTTAATTCTTCATGCTAACATTAAAATGTTATAGAAAAACATTGTTGCTACTATATAAAATGACTGTATACTCTTTATATGAAATATTGTGATCTATTCTTGTGACAAGTGCAACATATAGATAAGAAGAATTGTAGAATGATTACAGGCACTGCGAGAGTCCTGCAGGGTAGGGACTGGAAATACTGATGGGAATCCTTTTAGCTTAAAGATGAGATAGCTAATAGAAGGCATGTTTGAGGTTTTAGAAACAAGACAGGATATATTAGAGATTCCCATTTATAACATATAATTAATTTGTGGAATGCACTTCCACCACACCACACTGACATCAAAAGCGCAGCAGGATTCAGATAAGGTTTAGATAGATAACATGAAAATGAAGTGTTACATCAGAGGAGATTTAGGAAAAACAAGGGATTTAAATCCTTTTCTTACACAGCACAGACCAAAGTCTAATTGACAGGATTAAAAAGAAAAGACCATAATGTGAAAGACATTTCAAAGTTTACTGTAGGGTTTTCTACACTTTTGTCTGAAATACCTGGCTCTAGCCTGTCTCAAGAGAAAGGAAAGTGACTTCGATGGACCACCGGTTTGATCTGGTATAGCAACTCCTACATTCTTATGTTCCTATCACATAATCTGCAGTAACTGTGGGGACAATGGATGGGTACCCATCCTTGGGAAAAAATATTCTATCATTCTACTTCTCAGTGCACTGAACTGAACTGTGCTAGGTTAACTGCTGTCACACTGAATAATCTCAGGCTCTATCACATCTCCAGACACAGCTCAGTATCACGTGTAGGAGAGTACACTCATATTTGCTACAGATCTGAATTAAGAGTGAAGAGGAAAAAACCGAAAGATAAACTTGAAGTCTAGTGAAACCTACAGCATTTAAAAAGGTAGTAAAACCTATGTTAGAATACTTTTATTTAAAATGCTGTCCAATTCCAGAAATAGAAATTGCTTAAAGATATAAATCGCCTTCCTCTCCTGTTTCTCCTCACCCTACCTAACTTCATACAACCACAAACAGTTTTAAAGTCAAAGATAGTCAAAGGCATCTTTCACCATAACAGTTGTGAAGCCAAAGATCCTCTAGCTTCTTGGAAAAAGTAATCATTACTGGTAAACATCAAAAATTCATTACATTGAATTAAAGCTTATAATTTTTTTTTTTTGTCTCTAAGACATGAGAAGAAGCTACCACAAGAGTCAAAAGTGAGAGTCTCAAGATTTCCCCACTGCTTGGAAGCTCAGGGTTGGCTTCTCTAACTTTACTCTTCCAATAGAAGAGAATCTGTTTCAGCTTTTTCTAAGATCACCATGTTCTCACTGAATGTAAAAAAGGTAAGAAAAGAGAAGACCCAAGCACTGACAATCCACATCATGGCCTTCAAATGTTCACCCCTCTGCATGAATGATTTTGTTTGCTATTCTTACTCTCCTTGTTATTTATAGCTAATAATTATAATATTGAATAATTTTCTAGAGTTTGATTTGCAAAACAGTAACCTTTGCAGAGCTTACAAATTCATTTTAAGTAGGACAACAACTATGAGCAAAAATTAAAATGGAAGGAAGAAGAGATGGGGCAACAGAACATTCAGCAAAAGGCAAAACTCAAAGCAACAAGATTACACAGCATCTCAAAACAGATGGAGGTGAGTGTATGTCTTCCTGTAGCTAAGTAAAGGTGGCTTAGGTTTTTGTTAAACTCATTTAATTGATTCCATGTACAACACCACGAGTGATACGTAAGTGAAAAAAAGACAGTGAGTGAGAGAGCTATCACTATCATTACCATGGATATAGTCATCTTACACAAAAACAATACATTGCACTCAAAAGCCTGATAAAAGAATGTTTACTTATCAGCCTCTGCCTCCCATCATCTATAGTATTAAAAACATCCTAGGAAATTATGACTTTCAGCTACTAGTTCCTTGCCATGAACCATTTCATAGGTGCTGTGAGGGGATGGCCAGAGTCACCGCAGACCAAGCCTGGGGCTTAGCCTGCTCATCCCCTGAGGCTGGTGGGTCAGTCCATTGTTCTACCCAGATCTCTCTACTGATGTATCCCACTCACTTCCCAAAGGTTCCCACAAACTTATTCTGGGCATGTATTTTAACTGGCTCTGGCATTTGCCTGTAAGCTCAAGGTACAGTTTTCCAAGCTGACTACCTAAGGCAGTGCAGACATGTTAGGCCAGACACTCTTCAAATCTCACTCAGTACTTCTGAAACCTAGTTACTTGGTAAAGAGTTAATTTTGAATGAGCCAGCCATGGCTGACAAAACTATTCCCCTAATCTCTGGGTCTGAATTATCTCATCATTTACAGTATTCCACAAAAAAAGTATCCACTCAAGGCCCCCAAACTCCATCCTCAGTTCACCCATGTTGCATGTTTAGATGAACCTTCTTGTGCCCAACCACTCAAAATCCCTGGATATCTTTTGTGACTTTGAATTCACATATTTCCAAACAGAAGCTGAGCAGGGCACAAGCAGAGGATACTTCTGCATGTGAAGGGACCCCTCTCTTGACAACTACCCAACCCCTCAGGCTACAGGCAGTGCAAACACAGCATGGACATCCTCACCGCTGTGCTGCAGATTTCCAAAGGCAGAGAAGAGAGACTGATGACAGCCTGTCCACATCACGATGGGTAAGTGGACATGGATGTCAGTGAGGACTGCTGCATAAGCCACAGCCTGCCTTCCACCTCCCTGCTTCCAAGTACCCCACAGTCTTCTACCTGGGGAACCCCATCTTCCCAAAGGTACAACATTTGAATATGTGCAGATACCTACCCACATAGAACCATAGAATTGTCAGGGTTGGAAGGGACCTTTAAGATCATCTAGTGCCAACCCCCCTGCCATGGGCAGGGACATCTCCCCCTAGATGAGGCTGATAAGAACCCCATCCAGTTTGGCCTTAAAAAATTCCAGGGATGGGGCTTCTACCACCTCTCTGGTGGATCCTGTTCCAGTGTCTCACCACCCTCATGGTAAGGAACTTCTTCCTAATGTCTAATCTGAATCTACCTACCTCTAGTTTTGATCCATTCCCTCTAGTCCAAACCCAACCCGACATCCTAAAGAGTCCCTCCCCAGCTTTCTTGAAGCCCCCCTTAAGATACTGGAAGGCCACAATAAGGTCTCCTTGGAGCCTTCTCTTTTCCAGACTGAACAACTCCAACTCTCTCAGTCTGTCCTCATAGGAGAGTTGCTCCAGCCCTCCAATCATCCTCGTGGCCCTTCTCTGGACATGTTCCAGCACGTCCATATCTTTCCTGCAATAGGGGCTCCAGAACTGGACACAGTAGTCCAGGTGGGGTCTCATGAGAGTGGAGTAGAGGAGGAGAATCACATCCCTCCTCCATGTCCAGGAGCTTGCAGAACTGAGACCCAGTAGTGTTTGTTTTTCAAATTACAAAATTAAAACAGGAATTTGGGGACTCCATAAAATAAAAGATAATCATAATCGTTTTTTGCCAGCCCATACAGCCCCAGAGCTAACGAGTCTCAGCAAGATGATTACTAATTTGGCTTTTCTGTTTATACAGTCAGTCTGCAAAAGTATCTGAAGATTTGATGTTTGACAGCTCCTCATGCTTCGAGAATCCCCGTATCACACACAAGAGGGTTTTATTTTAAAATAGTATTTCCCTATTACTGTACAATTCTGAACAATTTACTGCAGCATTAATGATGCTTATATTGCTCTTTTGTTACCTTCTAAGACAAACAGGTCAATACTAGTTCATACAGCAAGTGCCAAGAATTACTTGCAAGGTGTAATTTAGCAGTTGCCACTTTCAAGCAGCCACGACTCTTCCCATTTTCTGCCATGGCAGCACTGCCATTTTGACCAGCCTCACGCTGCCTTCACTCTGCAGTGCTGCGAGTAGTTCACAAACAAATAACAAAATGTTGCTGGCACCATCTGCTCCTTGGAAACCTGCCAATCAGCCTCCAAACCACAGAGAGGAGCTTGTGTTGGGATTTACCCCATATCCATCCTTTCTGGAGGTTCAGGTTTTGCTGCTGCCCTCAGTAGCCCTCCAGGCAGCTGTAGATAGAGCTTTGATTCTTTTATGGGAAAAAAATCTGCAACCTAGTAATAATTTCCATCATACTCATTGGGGTGACCTTGTCTCCTGAGTTACAGCCTATCTACATCACTGGGTCTGTAATTAGTTGAAGTCATAGGAGAACATTTTGTCCTCAGCAGTTACAGCTAACCTGAACCTGGTGAAAACAAGTTAACGGGTATAAAAGGAGTATTTTGCCAGGTAGTGAAATACAGTCTCTTTTGAGATGAGCAGAGCAGATCTTAAGCACACAGCATCACTCCTCAGTGTGAGATGAAGAAGGGGCTATGGTGTATAACATCTATAGTCACCAGTAAGTGGACAAGAAGCTCGCAAGGATGATGTCTCCAAATTTGGTCCAGACACTTGGGGATAACAAACTCCCTTACAAAAATGTTAAAGGATCTTTTTGATTACATGTTAAGACACCTCAGTATGGGTGGGGGAAGTGTGCTGTAGGGCCACAGAGAAAGAAAATATTCCATAAGTTCCATACTAAAATTACTAACATTTATCTGAAAGGCAGTTTATTGATTTAACATAATCAATAATAACCATTTTATGATATTATGAATGCATATTCACTTCTTTTATACTTTCATACTTTTGTACTTAATACATACAAACCATCAATTTTTCCCTACTATTTTACATACCATAGCTTGTTGGGTTTTTTTACTGCAACTGGTACGTTGCTAATGCTTCTGCGAGGCTCTGTTTGCTGTAGCTCCTGGCTCCCCGTGCGCAGTGGCAGCAGGCACTGGCTGCAGTGCTGTGAGATATCTGTCTAAATAACCCAGCTGTTATATCCAGAGTGTGAAGCACCCATTGATGGTGCCATACTGGAAAGCAGGACTCGTAAAAAACAACAAAAAAGCCACAGTTCCACTCTGAAAACCAAATACAAATAAAGTCTGCTTGAAAAAAAAAAAAAAAACAAAAGAGATAAAACACACTGCTGTCTGCTGTGCAACGTCTCTACTGTTTAGTTAGATACAGTACAATATCATGGAAGACTTTTAAAAGTACTGTTTCATATTTTAAATCCACCTTCTTCATCTTCAGCACAATTCATTGGCAATTCATCTGCATGTGACCAAACCCAGACCACCTACTTAAAATTAAAAAAAAATAAATAAATTCCACAGCAATCACTTCCTGGTGGCAGTGTGCTTTTACCCACAGTGTCCATTCTTAAAAGTGCTTCTGCGTATCTTAAGACATAAAGCAGGATAACAATATGCCTACTTTGTGGGCACAAATGTGTCATGGAACGAAACCTGGAGATTTCATTTCCAAAGCACATCTAGCCATTGTAGCCGGGTAAGGTTATTACAACAGTACCCAAATGCTCTAGAATATGAGTAACTGAAACAGCTACTGGTGCAGTAATAGTCTGAATACAATTTATTGATGTTAAGAAAAATTTAAAAACATGTATTTGTTGATCAAAAGATCTGAACCTTGCAGTTTCTATTCTGACAGCAATGACCCTTAAAATTGCTGTCAGAAGAGAAGAGAAAGCTGTCTAGCGTCGCCTCGTATACTCTTGGCTACCATGGCTACCACAGTTCCCAGGATTTAGGACAGCCTTAGCATCTCCTGTCATTAAAAACTGTGTAATATAAATATATATTTACTCCAGCTTTATATGCAGTCTCACACACATCTATACCTAGACAGACAAATAAATGTAAAGTAACTTGCCTACAAACTTAAGCGTGGAACGAAAATGGCAAATTTCTACCTACCAAACAATCTTGTTTCACCTGTTACAGTCAAGATCCGGGTGAAGAAATCCTACACTAGTATTTTATTTTCAGAAGTGTCTAAACAATGGAAGTTTCTTGCAGTGCTTCACCAAGAGTACCTGTCTAGAAACCTGTGAATTGAGAGATGCACCTAAATCTATTTCGGGTGTAAGATGGAACACAAACCTGGAAACCAATTAACTGAAAAAACCCCAAACATTTTGATTGAAGCCAATTTTCAAGGCACTCAAGAGACCGCATCCCCTGCAAGTAAGAGCAGAGGGACAGATACAAAGAGAAAAATTCTCTATTAGAAGACCATCCTACAAATGCAGACCTAGAAATGCACTGACCTTTCCTGTGACCCTTTTAGAAGAGTAACTTCTGTGAAGTCTTTGGTTTTGTAAGCACAGCATTTTAGAGCATTTCTCAAACCCACAATATGCTTTGTAGCTCTTCCTGAAACAAATCAATCCACACAAATATTTGAAGACTTATTTTCTTCATTCTCACAGTTTAAATTCACTACAGTTCACCTTTAGCAGTATCTTCCTATAAGATGATGCTGAAAGGAAAGTTCTGATGTCTTGCTCAACTTCTTTGGGACTACTACTACACAACACATCAGTCCACTAAGACATTTACAACGGTTTTTGACCAAACTCTCTGACTGGGTTTCTGTAAATAAGGGGTAAACTCTCACTCAGCTATTCAGATTGGCACATCTGCTAACAACGGATCTCCCAGCTGTTACATCCCTGAGCTACACTTTCAGTTTGACCTGGGGGAGGGGGTAATATCATTCTCATTAGGATCATGTTCAACAGTGGTGCTAACTGATCTCATTCGTGCTAGTTTGTGGGAAGACACACCTCCTCAGAGCTTGCTCTTTTGTCTCCACTGACTGACCAAAAAAAAAAAAAAATTACTGCTGTAAATTCCAGGAAAAAAAATGAATGAAGAAAATAATAAAAGGTAAATAAATCAGAAATGCAATAAAGAAGATTCTTGCATACATTCGGAAATCTCCAAGGACGAACGAAATACTAGTGTTAAACTGAACTAGTCTTCCTTTCTCATCATATACCATTAACAAGGTAGCTCTTGGTGGTTTCTTCAAGACAAGCAACAGCACTGATGCTGAGTTAATTTCACCTTAATTTTCATCCCACCATTTTCTTGCCTAGGTATTTCAAACAGGCTTCCCCTCTGCAGAATTGCAAGGAAGTGTTCTTTTCCTTTCTTGGTATTTTTTTTTTTTAATTTGTCCTATTTGGTTTCACACCAAGCACTTGAGGCTCAACTCCACAGCAAACTCTCAGCTGCCTGACCCCAGTTCAAGCTGAATCTACAAGAGTATCCTTAATTTTTTTGCTGATGCAAGGTTCCATCAGTGAAGAGTCAGGCCCCACAGACCCTCATTCTTCCTTGTCCGCTCCATATTTCACCACACTGGCTGAACTGGTACCAAAATGGGGAATCACCAGAGGAATAACCTCCTGCATACTCTTTTCCAGTATTTTTAAAAGTAACGTATAGATAATCTAGCCTAGTATGGTAATTCCTAAGTAGGTCACCACATTTGAGAAGCAAACACAGTTCTGCAAAGCACAATGCCTCTGAATTTGTTACTGATAGGAAAAGGTATTTTCCTGAGCCCAAGGATGGTCCGACTGGTTCACCCCGTTGCTGCTGTATTGTCATGCAATAACCTACCCCCGCTCCACTAGGGTGCCATAAATCAAGCCTCCCATTCAGGCTGTAAAATCATCAATGGTAGATAGCCTGCATCCAGCTAAGGTCTAGTGAGAGTGATGTGAAAACTAACAGCAGGAAACTTTACCCCTATCATCTGCTATACACAAAGCGAGCACAACATTTCCAATACAAGGGGCTGATGTCTGCTGAGCACCCGTAAGAAATCCCAGGTGTAACCTTTCCATTTCAGAGGCCTCTTCTGGCGTTCACTTTTATCAGCTCCAGTGCAATATTTTCAAAATCTCCCCCTGGGTGATGTCCTTCAAGCTTTTTCTAGGTATCCAGTCTCAAATTCGATTTTCCTCCTTTTATTCTCTTGAATCTTCAAAGATCATTCCAGAAACCTGATTTGATTAGAAGTCTCTTTTAACGTAAGCAATTCATCCTCACACACGCAGAGCTGTTGATTCACCTTTTCTTTAATTTCATTTCGCCTGGCTTTCATTTGAGCTATCTCAATTTTAACCTCTGTAAAAGCTCCATCTACCTTGTTTACTGTTTCTTGGATTTGAAAGATCTCCTCCATAAAGTCCTTAAGCGACAACTCCTTGGCCATTTTTGGCTCCAGCTGTTTGTCAGGAGAGGTCAGCCACTGCCTCGGTCTTTTATTTGTCTGGAGCAACATTCAAACTGTTTTCAGAGCAATTGTTTTCTTCACATTTTCTGCCATCGCTGCTTGAAAATAATAATGAATTACCTCAATTCTAAGGAAGGTTTCATCTCTTTACTTCATTACCAAGGTTAGGGAGCAAGACTGTTTCAGAGGTTAGCACCCTGCACAAATTTCCTCAAGTCTTGCTTGAGGATTAATAGTACAGTAAGAGTCAAAAGTCATTTTCTACATGTGTACAACATCCTGCAGGAAAGCACTTCAGGCTGGTCAGAAAATTCACCTTCCTAAAATGCTGCTAGGCAGGTAAGTATTAGATCTTATGAACAACAAAACTTGTAGCAATAGTACTGCGTTAAAACTTACACACAAAACAAGCTGCTTCCCCCCGCCTCTTTTTTTCAGCTCTGGTTAGCAGGATCAGTTCCTCAGCTGTACAGGAAGCCTGGGGTAGATCTGCAAATAGGTTTCCTGCCTTGATATGTAGTTGCCAGACTATCTTCTCTCCTCTAAACACACACAAAATGTGCTCAAAGGAAACCAGCCAACACACAAACCTGATGAAAGAGTAGCTTCGGATCAGAAAAGGGCCCTCCTTAAACAAACCTTTATACTTTGGTCTATTTTTCATGTATCAGTCAGCCATTAAGGAAGATACAGACTTAAAATGTGCATTTAGGTGGAGAATTTTTTTGTCCTTTTAAAAGAACATTTAAGTCATACCCTAGCTGTACAAAACCCACCTGAAAATTACCACACTGTAGATTGATATTTTACATTAAAAAATATTTTTACAGAAGTACAAGCACACTGTTCCCTCCCTGCAACATGCATAAAAAGTATCACACTGAGATTTATGTGATTTTTAATTTTATATAGGGGGGTTTTGTGCACTGTCATACACACACAAAAAAAATGCAGACCACTGACCACAGAAGCTCATACCATTTAGGATGGGATTCAGCACGATTCACACAGCTATCTACAAGTTCATCAAAAAGTGTGGACTCCCTCCCCAGCCACCATCGCCAGGACAAACATATCTCACCATTTACTGGACATTTTTCTTTAGATAGGATGATTCCTTCCTTACAGGACCCCCTTCCCTTCCATGACTGAGTTGAAAGGCTGGACAACTAGGTTATACAATGATGCCTAATTTTCAGGCAGCTACCTTGAAGTGAAAATTAATCCCCCTCTTGCATACTTTTTTCCAAGTGGATTAATTCATAGTTTTAGCAATTAACTTCTGCTACATTAAGAGCTGAAGCTGGGCTTTTATTAGAAGCTGTTTTTCTAGCACTAAAAAATCTTTACCACATCAAAAAACTGTTTCAGTACTACCTATAAATTACTTTGACTTGCAATACACTAATTATTGGAACTTTCTTACACTACAAACATATGATTCTTACAAAACAGAAATCCACAGTTAGTTTTATAACTTTAACTAAAGAACAACCAACTACACAGGTTTAAAAATACTTAAGTGACTTACAAAGCTCCACAGAAGTACCCCAACAGGCATTTTAGATTTCTGATCTTTAACCTACCAGAGGCAAATATTTGCAGAGAGAAGATGGGTTATCTGACTGTTTCATATATAAACTCATGCCGGTTTCTTTAGGAGAATGATAATAAAACCCCAATTTTGTCTTTTTCCATCACACAGTGAGCATTTTAAAAGTAAAATCTCTTACCAGAGAGAATATCTTGTTGTGAACCTATACCCTTAATCAGAGGACTACATATTCCTCCCATAGAAATTACAAATCTCTAAACTGGGGGGTGGGGGGCAGAAACAAAGGTACATCAGTGTAAATAAAAAAGACTCACAATTTTTATTATTTAATCTATAAGTAAACAAACAAACAAGGAAATTTTAGTACTTCTTGAATTAAAGAATAAGCAAACAAATTTTCTCTGTCCTGGTGCAATCTATTCGAAAAGCCATAAAAAATAAAGACATGCCAGCTGAGTCCTGAGCCCCATTCTCACTGGGGCCCCTTCTCGTTGCCAGAACAGTGTAAAGCAGCCTCTGTGTAAAAGAAACGAAGCCCAGATGAATGTACGGCAGAGCACACTGTTTCTGTAGTCGTAGCTATTAGGAGAAATCCAGAACAGGATGTAGGAAAATCGTACAAGCTGAATCTAAAGAGACAGAGGCCACATCTGGACAGAAGATTAAATGCAAGTGTGCTATACATATACAGGACAGAAAAATAAAATTACTTGGACCTAAACTGAGACATATCACAGTGATGACACAAAGAATAAACAGCAGCACTATGAGCTATGTTTGCTCACCATGCAAGGAAAGAAACTTCATGAAAAATTATTATTTAAAATTATCATAATGCTGGGATACAAAACCAGTACATTTACAGGCTGATACTTCTAATCTTTAAGTGACTGTATAAAATAAACCACTAAAAATTCTTAGCCAGGCAAAAAGCCTGATAATTTAACTTCCTGACTTGGCTTCCAAAGACTAATGCAAAGTTTAGTAGCTGCACAGTCAAATAAATCTTTTGACTACAGCTTTCTTTTTTTTTGAGAAAGTGGTAAATACAGTATTTTCTGTATTATATACCAGGACTACAGTCACAACCCAAGAATGTAGATCTTTCACCCATTCATTACCGAAAATATTGCTTGAGGGAAACTGCTTTAAACTGATTTATGTGGTAGACACAGAAAGACAAGCCAGTCAAATTGGACAATGTGGCAGATGGTAATGGATTTATGCATATTTATGTAGCATGTATTTACTTGTCGACTTTGTTATCCATCTTTTGCCCCTTCCAAAAGTAGATGGCAATTTATAACAACAGTGATGCTGTGACTGCCTGACACTCCCTTCACAGTCCTTTCCTCTGGACAGGCTGAAAAGCAGCATGCTTTGTGCAGCTATTTTAATTGTTTTACAGTTTTATTACAAAACATCCTGTCTGTTACACTTGCTTCCTGAGGCTATCATAACAATGTTAGTTGCTACTGCTTAAATCTGCCTTAGGGTATCTGTTTTTACAGTTACAATTAAAGTCAGTAAGTAGTTCCCCAACATGTTAACATTAATTTGCCTTTTAGTTTATTTGACCTTCTAAACTAAGCAAGTAACTCACTGGATGCACGAATTTTAGTTGTTAAACACTTTTGCAATAATGTGCTTTCTGCCTCTTTTCCACCAACACATTCAAGTGCTTTTATATATTCTAAATTATTTCAGAAAAGGCAAAATATATTCACATTGCATTTAATATTCATATGTTTTACGTAACACTAATGCATGTATGATGAATATAATCTTTAAAATTCATAACAGACTAACCAATTTGAGAGCAGTTTCTAAAACCCTGATGCACTTAAAACTGCCACACTTAAACATCCTTACTAAGGATTGTTCACAGGACACATCAAAACTGATGCAAAAGCAAAGACCACAAGATCCAAATAACCAGAAAACAAGAAACTGCTTCAGTTTTGGTACCACTTTCTCTTGCACACACAGCAAATCTTAAAAGATACCAAAACCTTCTGATATCCTTGGTTCCGATTTTAAAATACAGCTTTATACCTGCGTGCATTACACTCATCTATAGAAACTGATGTAAAAATACCTAGGCACACATTTCACTAGATATGTTAATACATAAAAAATATGCTATAAATAAATGCATCTCTCTAAAGCCTGTTTAAATAAGCCTCCCAAACTGTGGGGAGAATCACCAGACAGACTTCTATGATTACTTTGACTAAGTCACTTTTAAGCTAACTGGCACGGCTTCCCCACATTTCTGATAAACATGCCCTTTGCCTATGGGCACAGTGAGGTGCCGAGTCTATCTAAAACCTTGCTAAGAGGGCAGAGGTACCACCCACCTCAAGAGCACTCCCTGGTTAATCAGATAAGGGGGGATGCTGAGGAAAGACTCATCAAATGGTCATTTAGTGTTAGAATCATTCAAGCACAAGCAAGCGGCAGTGGAAAGGAGAAAGAGAGGGAGGGAAGCTTGGGGGAAAAAAGCTAAAAAGGAGAAAAGATTAAATGGAAACAGCCACTACCATCTAATAAAAAATAAATCCTCATAAAAAAAGGAGAAAAGTATTCATTCACTCCCTCCTGAGTGATTAAAGTATTTGACTCCTTTGCTCAGAAACCTCCCCCATGATGACCAAAGCTTTAAACTGTTACTGCCATCTTCCTTCCAAGTTCCCAAAGCTCTCTCAGCTGCAAAAGCCCTTACTCAGCTGTCCTCCTGAGCAGCTACAGATTCCAGCCTTCATCTTTCTGCAGCACAGTCATCAACAATTAACATGAATATCTGCACCAAAAAGACAACTTTGAAGCAAAAAATTACTTTATTTCTGGGTAAGGGGGGGAAAAAAAAAATTTAAAAAAAGGGATATATTAAAATACATGGGATTTTCAACAAATTTAGGTTTGGTATCAGCAATAAAAATCCATGTGGCACCTGTTTGGCCTGATTTTAGGATCTGATAGTTCATACTACCCCTATAGATACACAATGCAATGAAAACAAAGCACCCACAAAAAAACCCAACCAAACAAACAAAAAAACAAACAACAACACACAAACAAAAACAAAACAAACAAAAAACCCAACAACAACAACAAAAAAAGCCTAAACATAAACCAACCAATCAGAACCCCAAACAAAACAAAAACCATACAAAAACCCCTCAAACAACGCAGACTGGTTACATATCTTTCTGTTTTCCCTGTGCTGCCAGCAGAACATCCAAGCTGCCATGGGATTTAGTGCAGCGAGCTGTGGAAATAAGAAATCAGGCTGTGCCTCACCTTAGCACTGAGGCCACATAATATGAAGAAAAATGCTGCGGCTGGAAGTGGTCGTCGGTCAATTACTCACCCTTTAAAATCCTATTATCTTCCAATTCTGCCGAGGAAAAAAAGGCACTGCTGAACACAGAAAGGCAGAACAAACACTATCTTTTTAACCAAATGCATCCAAAAGAGGTTGTCTCTCCATATGCTGCCAGTCACCCAGCTGAATGGCTTGGTTCTGACTGGGTGGCTCACAGCACCAAGTGAAGTTAATGATATTTTAAGAAGAGAGGTGTATGTGGCAGTATTTGACTTAAGGCTGTTTAGCACGTTGTGGCTACAGAATAAGCAACAGAGACAAGTTCTAGATAAAGCAGATAAAAAGAATGTAAAATCTAGCCAAAAGAAAAACTAATGCCTGCCAGGTAAAATGCAAAACTATGCATTAAGTAGAATATTCAGTAATGCAGCAGCAAGTCAGATTAATAATATATTTCTATCAGAGTGTAAGATCAGTGCTCTTACCATTACACACAAACCTGCTTGAGTGCACCCACACCGGTACACACCTCTCACACTGCCAAGGGCATAGATTATAATAGAGCAAGACTTCATCAGATGCCATTCTGCACCAGAGCAGAATGAAAAGAATAAAGCCTTGGTGTGGTATAAAACCAGATAGACCTTTTTGTAAGCTGACCAGCAATACTACATTCCACAGTCTTGACTCCAAATATCTTAGAAACAGTCCTCCATGCAATCCTCCCTGTCCTCACGTTTACATCTTGACAACAAAAGCACTTCAGCATAATTAAAACGGTGTCACTGCAGGAGGATGGCATTTTCCCTTGCCCTAAAGTGAGACTATAGCATGTATAACCTGAAAGTAAGCAAAGGAGGCTACGAGATCCTGCACAGCTCTCCAGGGCTCGACGGTCCGCAGGAGCACAAGAGAATGAAAACCAGTGCAGAAAGGTGTGTGGTTAAAGCTCCTCTTCCCTGGCAATACCGGCGTGAGGGATTATTTCCCAGGGACAGAAGCCCTCTGCTGGTCAACACTTTTTAGAAGATGATTTACAGCAACCACACAGGTTTTAATTGATCACTGGCTTTCTTACACCGAAATAGAGCTGTGAATGAGAAATGCAAGAACATATTTCACATTCCTTATGAGGAAAACTTGGCTGACCAAATTACAGAAATTACTAAATTATAAATCTATTTTATTCTTACTAACCGGCTACCAACTTCTGTTTTGTTACTCCGATAAATGCCGTCCACACCACAGTTAAATGCATTATCACATTTTAAGTGTTCATGACTTACACAGTCCTGACTTCACATACACACTCTACTCTCCTTTCTTTCACCATTCACACAAGAATGACAAGAAACACTCAAATAAACCATGTTACCAAAATACTCAACCCTGAAATTTGTTCTCCAACAGAGGGGGGGTATTTAATGTGTTAAAATTTTCAATGTTTTAAATATTTAATATTTTTTTTAGATACTTAACTGTATTCAAGCATTATTAGTAACAGTATTAATAATAATAAAATTATGTTTAAGCATAAACCAATGTGCTACCTCACTTTTCCATGAAACTAGAATACTGGTCTCTAAAGCAAATCAAATCTATTTCTGGTTTGGACTGTAAGGGGGCTTGAGATGGGTTAACTGTATTTTTTGGTACCCGTTCGTAAGTGGAATTATTTTCCTGCAAGACATAGGTAAGTAACCATCTTTTTATACGCACCCCTTAAGAAATAATTAATTCTCAATTTCTGCAAGGAATCAAAGGTTTGTTCCAGACAAGAAAAGGGCCTCTGTAGACAAGTCAATCTTTGGATACACAGATTTTATCATGCACACAAGCACAGACATGATTTCTTGTCTCCACGCCACCCTACAACTGTTATTATTTATTTATTGTTATTACCGAGATGCCAGGGGACCTCAGTCAAGAATCAGACTTTACAGTCTAGTGCTTCACTCATGCACTAACAGTAAAGGTTGATCCTGCATCTGTATCATGTTCACTGCAAATTCAGCATGTACGATACAGCAAAACTCTGCAAAAAAAAATATCATCTTTACACACCTTAGTCAAAAGTTCTTAGTCCACAGTTTTGCAGCTCAGTGCCTTTAGGCTTGGTACATTTAAATACATCCAGAATAAAGAAATCAATGAAAATATACCTATAAAAGACATCCAGTCAGGTACGGTCCTACATATGGGAATTCTGCTGTGTAGTGGAAGCAGTGTGCTTATAAATCTACACCAACAACCAAACAGTAAATCAATGCAATACAGCAGGTCTACCAAAAACATCTTATTAAAATATCCCTAAAAATTATTTTAAATCCAATATGGCAGCTAGTACCATTATAAATTAATTACAGATTAATCCTTCTGTCAAAACAGGAGGTGACCAGCATGGCAAAGCACAACACTTCTGTACATGTGTAACCCTAAGCAGCTGGTTAATACCAGAGAAGTCACTGTTGTTGGTGTGTCAGTCACCGACTGTCAGTGTGTATTTTGTGTGCCACTCTAGAAACCACATTTATCTGCTATCAGTCAGAAAGACCAAGCATTTCTCCATCCAGCTAAAAAAATCCAGGCTCAGGGGTATCAAAATTTACACATGTAGCTACGCTTATCGAGCGGACAAAGCCTTCTCCGTGGAAGAAATATGTGAATGTAAACATGACAGGGTTCTCCTAGAGGAGAGGCAGCAGTCTGGCCTGAAGATCTGAATAAGCTATGATGAGACTCCCAGTCCATCACTCTTTTTAAGAAATTATTACACCAGCAACAAATAGTCTGATTCACATGCACTGAATTCAAGTTTTTGACACCTCAAATCTGTTATTTCTTATTTCTTAGCATGTAACTTTATAACCCCAGGCAACAATGCCCTCTTGTTGTGTTTCCCAAGTGATTTTCTAGAATTCTTAATACGATAAACAGAATTTCTATTAAATTATGTCACAGTGATAACTACTTGAGTCAATAGGTGGATTGATTCTTCAGGCTTAACACACAGCCTTCTGTTATGTGATCCTAGGGAAGGAACTACCTCATTGTTGTCCTCCAGACCATAACCACACAAGAAGGAAGCACCTCCCAAGAAGTTGTGCATCTGCATCTGCTCACAGGACAGAAACAAAAGTTATGGGTGCCTGCCTAAGGCCCAGACAGGAATTTGCTCCAGTGGACACAATCTCTTCCTGCCTATTCAGTCTGAGCTTCCCAATCCTGCTTCCCACCTATCCCCTTGGGTGCCACTGTCCTCCATGTTGGGAGTAAAGGGCATTACTCCCATGCAGGGTGTAGTTTTAAAGAAAAGGGCATTCTCAGCCAGTCTGTAAAAAGATAACATTTTAAAACAGAATTTCTGAAAAAAAAAATAAAAATAAATCATATGACAGATGACATCCTGTGGAAACTAACTTGCACAAAGTGGTATTCTCTCCAGAATACATAGCTAACTAAGGAGCTTAAAACTGTCATTGCAATTACAACATGTTAGTACCTAAAAGCCTTTTAACGTAGCTCATCATCTGATAGTTCTGACAAAGTATTTTCAGGATATATTACAAATAGTTGCTTAGAAAACCTCAGAAAAGCAAAGCACTATCTTTGATTCAAGCTCTGTGAAAATCCACAGATAAAGTTTATAATTAATTCTGACTATTTAAGACAAGACTGATGTTTCCACTTACATTAAAACCCCTATTAGAAGAACAAAAATGTAGGCTGGAGAAGACTGAATGGTGGTGAGCCAAGCTCTTCGCAGGGCAGTTACGAAGAGTGGAAGTTATTTTTAACAAACTGCCACAAGTCTTAGTCCTAAATATATTATGAAGCAAGTGTACAGTATTTAACCTATACTCCATCAAAAGCAAACTTCCCAGGAAGCTGGAACAGAACGACAGCCTTGTAGTATTAAGACAACCTTAGGACTGGTTTTTCAGCAAAACCTGCTCCTTATACACTTGCATTAACTTCAAGACAGCTTTTAAAGGAGTGAGATATTCTTCCAAGTCAGTACAGGTGGCACGATCTGACCATGCAAGCGCAGAGTACCCAAAGTCCCATGATGTTAAAGAACACATGATGTATTAATGGTACTAAATTGTTACTGTATTAACATTTAACTATGTTTAGGCAACAGATGTCAAAGAGTGTGCATTAGCCTTGGGCACTGGGGAACCTGGAGGAAGGCAAGATTTGTGGCGACCCTGTAGAGCTGCAGTGAGAGTATTAAACCGCAGGGACGAGGAGCAACCTCAGTGAGCTTCACAGCAGGCGCTTCGGGTAAGGCTGAGGAAAACTGACACACATACATACACAGATACAGAAGGAAATGAAGAATTTCATTCAACATAGTGAATCACATTGAATTTCATCTGGACTGAAGACAAAAGAAGTAATGATACGCAGATCTAATCCAAAACAAATCAATGTAATTGAACAAATTATTCTTCATAATGTAGAACATGTGCTGCCTGAATAACATAACAGTTATTTATATTTTGTTAACAGAAAGGGAATTTTAGTCGAAAAGAAAGTCGTACCAAGCATCATAGAAAGAAAGTGCAATCGACGGGGTATGACAGTATCTCTGATTGCAATAATTATACTGATTATAGCTGGGGAAGCATAGGCACACCACAGCACCGTGCCAGTGCGGCACAGGTCACAAAGGGCACCCTGCTCCAGGTCCCTGCAAAACACAGCCTAGCCCAGTCCTGCACATTAGTGCCCATGCCACCCACGCGAGCGCCTCTCCAACGAGGACCTATGGTTCAGGTTGCAATTCCTGCTATTTAAAGGCTCGTTTATACTGCCAAGAAGTATAAAAAGTCTTTACATTAAATAGGAATCAAAGCCACAAATATTTATAAGGATAGTAGGACTCAAGAGTGCTGAAGCAATGCAGGTTTCCTGTCATTCCAGTGAAGTCATTAAGGAGCGTGAATTTTTGATTGCTTTAAGGCTCCCTTACATCTGGTAGAACACTATATAGTGTGAGAGTATCCTGAAATCCATAGTACCGCATCCAGAGTAAATGGAGGGAAAGTCATGTGGATAAAAAAAAAGAAACTAACTGCAATTTTAAAATTAACAAACGAAACCTCAGAGATCTTGCTCACATCTCAAATGCAGCACTGGGAAATTGTGCTTTTGTTTGTAACAAAGTTAATGATAAACAAACATATGAATACTGATGATATTTTATTATATCTTATTTTAAGCCATAATTTAGCAGTGTGCTGCACTGTACTTATCCCTCTGGAGTCTGTCTCCCATGCCTACGAAATTCAGCTTAGCTTAGGTGGCAAAGGTTAGCATGTGGAAGCATCAATGTTTCAAAACCTGACATCCATTCAGCAGTAATGGTGGAAAGGCTTAAAAAAAAAAAAAAAAAAAAGTGAAGAATGGTGCGTGGCAATGGGACTGTCATGCATCAGGTTTCTCTAGACATGCCCTATTTTCCCACCTAGATATTTCATGCAGGCAAAAAAAGGAGTGGTGCTCTGTGGAGGCTCCCATGATGCTTTTACTCAGCATAAAGTTGAAAGATGGTAATGAACTAACTAAATGCATGTGAGCATATCTCCTTGGTAACCTAAGTAAATGTACATATGGCAGTCAACAGACAGACATTAAGATAACTCTGAGCTGCAATGCTCAGTCCTCTCGTGGTCTCGTTCCAGCTATTTTTCCAGCATAGGTGACAGGAGAAGAAAGAAAGAAAAAAAGTGAAGACAAGCAGGCCAGTGTTACCAGAACAATGTTTGGATACTTGATTTGGCAGTTTGCAACTCATTTTGTTCTGTATTCTGACAATTCTCCCTTCTTTTTTTCTTTCCTTCAGTCTTCTTTAAGATCATGTGAATTTTTTTTTTCCCCTTCTTTCTCAATTTCTTTGCTGTACTATCCACCAATATCTCTTTCACTTCTCCAATTAGGTTTCTCTCCTATTCCCTCCCTTTTGTGTCTTTCTAAGTCAGTGGCCTTTTTTTTATTTTTTTAATTATTTTTTTTTCACAAAATGCATCCTTATTTTATGAATGCTCTCTCCATCACCCTCCCAAAAAAAACCAACCAACCCAACCCAGAACACGTTTAATAAATGGCTGTACCAAACCCAGCATTTCCCCTGGGCAAGAAGAGGTTTTGGAGGCACCAGCAGTCTTGCTGAAGACAGGACGATGGTACCACAGCACAGCTACTTAAGTACCTTTTCTTTCAAATTCCACTGGACTCCACTTTCACCCTGCTTAAGTCAGACTCATCACAGCAGTTATCTTCTGGACTACAAACAGTACTAACTGTAGCACATAATATTTATATAAAAGCAAGTTACAAATTGATCCTGAGGGCGGGAACAGTAATTTTGCTGTCTACACAAACTATCTTTAAGCGCAGTTAAGAAATCATTTCACAGGCTTGAAGTATATAATAAAATGAAGGTAATAAGCATGACTGAGACACAGAGGGAACAAATTATCTTCTGGCAATATAGAATTGTGACTGGATAAAATTGTTAATCTGCATCTGAGCAGAAAATGTATAATCTGAAAGAATTTATTAATTTAAAAGGAAACAATCTGCTATCTTTTGATAAAACAGTAAGAACTCGCAGTATTACACAAATTACAGAAAACAGCGCAACAGGACACAAATCCAACAGAAAAAAATAGGGGGAAAAAAAAACCACAACGTTTTTTTGTATCTCCAGCATTAAAAAGTTGCTTTAGTTGACTAGAAAATACAAGCTATTGAAACAGCCGGTAACATGAGGCTAAATTCCTCCTCTGCTCTTGCATACCTTTCTGCTGATACACAAATCCAAAACTTTTTTTCCCTCCTGCTCCCTTCTGTCTTACTAGTACTAACCACCTAAGATTTCCTATGAAAGAGCTACTCAAACTCCATTTACAAACCATGGGTGCTTTTCCTTTTAAAATTAAATGATACTTATCTTTCACAGACATAGAATCTGAGAACTGCAGAGTAATCTTTCAGCACTATTATTACTAATAGCTTCTTGGGATTCCATTTTCCAAATGTGCTCTGACAAGAAATACAGAAAGTGGTGTAGGTCAGGTCTTAGAAGGACAATTATAATTAGAAACAAGTCAATGCATTAAACTAGAAATACCTTTCTATGCTCACAAGCAACATAAAACAATTTAGTTTGTGTTGAAGGTGCCTGCACACAAGAGAAAAATACAGTATATCCCTCTTTCCAGCATAGAAATTACAGCCACTAAAACTGTAAATTCACCCATGGAAGTGCCACAGAGAACCTCTCCACAGAAAGACCCCTCCAAAAGCAGAGTGGATTTTTTGGTTTTTCCCCAGACTACAGCAACCTACTACTTGCAGATGTGGATGCTGCACTTCACAGGCAAAGTACAAACATCAAACTGGGCTACTGCAGACTTCAGGCACTGACTTCAGTGGAAGGCAGCCACATCTTGCTGTGGGGAAAACAGGCCAAGCAATTAAATATGCATCAGCATTAAAGCTAAATGTACAGAAATAGCTTAGAGACATAATTTTGGCTTACCAGCTCTGCATGCATAGCCTGCATACAAATTTCATTTTTAACTATTAAGGCAAAACTTTTGTTTGATATACTTTCTGTGATTCTGTCTTTACCAGTGCATGCATCACTGAGCCTTGGAGAAATAAAAAAACCAGCATGACAGTATTAGCAGAATCTAGGAGAAATTTGTTCAAAATATAATTGACTTTACAGATAATACCTGTCCCATTAACGTTAATGAGAAGTGTCTTATAAAATCCCTTCCTTGGTGCTTAAGCCTTCAGTTTACAGCTCTGACCTTCCAACTATTTATGGTTTTCCCTTACCTTTTTCTTTCTTACTTAATTCCTAGTAATGTAATTCCTAATAATATAAAGTTGTAGTGAAATGTCTGTGAGCCACTCCACTACAGAGCAACATGCACAGCGCACAGCAAAAGTGCAGAAACGCTTAGCTACAGCTGCACACTTAATGTTCACTTCCAGCAGTGAAATGAAGCTATCAGCTTCCAACATTTCATATGATTTAACACATAATGAATCTCTGGAACATCCATAGGTGCAAAAACAGTATTTTTTTTTTTTTCCTGCACTATGGCAGCTTAAAATAGTCTGACAAACCTTTCGAAGTGTCAGCAGCTTCTCACAGAGAGATAAAGACAATGGATAACCCTACCAAGCCACTAACATCTGCTCAAAACCTGCAGTTCCTCTTTTCTTCTTCCAGCACTTATATAAGTGCATGCTAGCTTGGGTAAGTCTTTAAAGCACTGAACATTTAAGTATGTCACAATTCTATGATGTCTCATTTATATAATTAGTACTAACATATGGCCCACAATCAGCGTGGGAAATCTAAAACATTCTTTGGGAAGCTGTCAAACCTAAAGGGATATATTTTTCAATAAGTGAAAAGAATTAAATATGCAAATCCTGCTTACAATAGGGAGAGCAAGGAAATGGAAATTTAGCCCAAAAGGCATGCTTGCTCATTTTCTCAAATGCAGGGTTATTCTGCTCTGTACCTGGCAGTGCCAGTACAAATCCAAATATATAGTGACACGCAGAGAAGCTCTACAACCACCACTTTGGCTGGATATTAGCAGTGCTGTGGAAAACCATACAGTAGATAAAATACAGTCTGAATATGGATTCATGGTAGATTGTAGTAATCCACATTCCTTTCAGAACTTCAGTATTCCTCTGGACAGGGACACCACCGTAACATCTCCAGCAAGTAATGCACCACATGCTAGTGCAGACCACTTGTATGCAAGCTCATCCCAATTCTTCGTTCAGAGATAAAAGCTCAACATCTCTAAATGTCTCTGGACTAAGTTCTCCTTCTTCATTGGTTTTTTGACTAGGAAAGCTGTTATCTGGTTCAAGCATGACATGACCACTGGCAGCATACATCCTCACCAGGGGGAATGACCAACTCCAGGAGACTGCAAATTTAAAAAAGGAGAGAATCGGAGACAGCATCCACGTATTAGCAGTAGGTTATCTCACTCCCCTGAGATAAGCCTTCAGGATCAACAGTTGTGCCTGTTACTTGTTAATGATTTGTTAATTAATCAGTTGTACAGATCTAGATGAAACACTATTGGAAATGCAGAAAAGATCTCCCAGTGACAACAGTGAGCTGAACACCAGGACAGCTTCCACAATATCCAAGAGTTCGCAATTTCCCTGGGAAGTCTGACTGTCTTTCCGACAGATCAAAGGAACTAGAACAGACTGGCATGTGTATAGCAGCAAAAATTCTTTGTAAAGTAGATAGCCTGTATATACAGCTAATAACTTTACTGTTTGGTACAGCATTATTTAATGAGGAAAAAGAAAAATCTGAAACCACTGACAATTGCACATCAAGGAAATAAATGTAGTCCAAAATAATTTTATCATCAATAGGTTTCAGAATAACCACTGAAATATGTTCAGTAAAACCCTTTCTTTTCTTAAAGGCAACTTCAGCAATACAAAAGCTAACTAATTTGTCTGAATAAAACCCCACACCCTGTGGTTAAGAATCTGCCAAGCAAGCCAAATAAACAAGCAGAGTTGGCATTTGACACATCTCTTAAAAGTGAGCTGTGACATGTTACTAATGATCTCAGTCAGAAAGCAACTAATAAGCGTGCTGTAAAAAGTATAAAGGCATGAAGAAATCCATAGATAAGGACCAAATGCTGAGTAGGGATAAACAGTTTAAACTCATTTTCAGTGAACAAAACTTCTCAGATCAGCTCTAAACCTGTCTCTCCAAATGTTCTGCACCTTGTGTTAGGTGGATTCACCCTTAACAACACTGTAGTCTGTAATGCGTTCAAAATGTGTCAACAGCAGTACATTCACATTAAATATTTTTTTAATCTTAAGTTTCAGCCCCAAACGTGAAACATTTCCCTCCAGTAAGAGCATCACAAAGCTGGAAAACTGGCAGTTGTGAAAAGGAATTAGAAATGTTAACAGATCTATGGAAGAAAAATTTAACCATTGCACTCCATATATGTCAAAAGAAGCAGATGGAAAGGAATATTAGAGGGAGGAACTACTTGGACTGAGCTTGTAGCTGCTGAGAGACAAGTTTGCAATGCCATCAGCAGTGAGTTTCCAAACAGAAATTTCCAGTAAACTGGGGGGGGGACCACATGACACAGACACACCAACAAAAAAACCCAAACAGAAACAAAACAGCTAGAGATGAGGAAAAAAGATCCATGCAAAGCAAAGAGGCTTTTTTCCTTACACAACAAAGTATACAGGACCTTCCTTATTCTTTTAACTATATCCAGGTTACTAATTTTATTCAAATCCTCCCTGCAGCTTGCTAGCTGTTGAAAGCTCTGTCTGATCCATCTCTCACAAGTTTCAAAGATGGAAGGAGAAATGTGTTAAGATGATGTCTTAACTTGTCCAGATAGCTCAATTTTTTCTAAAATAACTATCGCTGTTTTATCTAAGTGCTATACAACAATTTAAGATGGAAGTTGGTTTGTCATGACAAGAAATGAAACAGACCCAAGGTGTTCATATTTGCACTTCATTATTGAATAATTGTGTGGTAAGGTGATACAACTTGACACAGTTACTTTCAACCTTGCATTTTCCTGGTTTGTACATGTCAGAAAGGTTTGTTCTTCCTTCCTCCTCACCACCTTCCCTCCCCTATTTTCAGGTGTTAACTTTCACCTCTCACGTCACATGGCATACCACCCAAAAAGGAATGATAGGAGAGGAGCCGAATGGTACAAGAAGAGTCAAACATACAAGGTAGCATATTTTTGAAACCTATTTCAATTTTATCAGGCATTCCTCCTAGTATTCATGCAGAAAAAATTGACTCTGCTTGAAGATGAGAGTTAATGGACAATCTGGAAGGCATGGTGAACCAAGGTTTGTAGATATATATATAGATATAATTAAATATTATTTAAGAGAACAACATGCAGTGACACAAATGACATTCTTTCAGGGAAATGGCAATACTAGCCTCAGAGCAAATGAACGACGTGCATCCTTCCTACGGTTAAACTGTTCTTTAATACAGACAAAGCATGAAAAAAGATGCTAAGACTTTTGAACACAAAGGAGATTACAGTCTAAAACGTTAAACCAATTTTTTTCTTGTATTAAGGTTACCTTACATTACTGCTGTAAAAGAAAGGGATCCTTAAGACTTTTACACTGTCAAGACATCAAGAGTAGAACAAAACACCTTTAATATGAGATAATAAGACCTAGAAAGATCTAAATCTAGGGGAAATATTATATATATTATTTATATAATATTGTATTATCTATTATTATATTATAGATATTTTATTTAGGAGCAGGGCATTCAGGAGGTGTATAGGCAACTACTCTCTTGCTTCCTCTCCTAAAACATGAAGGGGGAGCAGTAATTTTTTCAGATTTCACTTTGAAATCTGAAGACGACCAGAACACTACCAGTAGCCATGGATGTTGATGCCTTAAGGAATTTAAGATAAACCAATATATGTTTTCAAATATAGGACTAAAAGATAAAGGAGCTTGTTCAGCGGAGATTGCTTGCTGCTTCCAATCTTAACACCCTTTCACTTCATTGCATTCATCATTATTTCCCAGTTAAAGAGCATTCATATATTTGACATGCAAATCTCAAGGCGTTTTGGCATAACTCAGCCTACATGACAAATTTTATTTAATTAGCTGTGTTACTGCTTATTTCAGAATGCACAAGGTCAACCCTCTGATCATATAAATCATTACACAAATACTTTTTAATTAGAAAAGCAGAAATCACATTAAAAAAAAATCATAAATTTTGACTAAAACCACTAAAATCTAGAAAGATAGGTTTCCACTAATCGGAATACTACAGGTAACTGGATTAAGATTATGATAATTAAAAGATACTAGACAGTGTAATATAAGTGTAATTTTAGCATTCACAGTAGCAATAACACTAAAGGGATTTTTCAATGACAAATACTAATATTGAAATTTTCTGGAAATTTCAGGCATTCTTTGTTACTGAAAATAATTTTGAATCCTTATTTGCAGGGTTGTACTTCACTCCTACTGTGTTACAAAGCCCTACAAACCTGATTTTATACTCGGGTCTTCAGAAAGTCATTTTACACTGATTACTTCAGGAAGTTTCTTTCTGGACAAGAAACTAAAGTTAACTGAAAACATGCACAAAAGTAACTGAACGGTTTTGCAGGCCAAAAATCAAATGACTTTTTGTAATGTTTTCCATTTTCAGTAAGTTATTAATAACAAGAAAGAAAACTCTATGGACATTTTATGCAAAACAAAGTTTCCAGTGAGTGGAAGCATATCTTCAAAGTAATGGCATTAAAATAACATGCAACACAAAAACATCCACAGGTTCCTCAAACATCAGCCACAGCCTGAACACCTCAACTCAGCTTCCACTTTCTCATTACCCACCCTGAAAGCACGTGCAAAACTCAAGGAGAGCACAAGCAGCCCTTCACAGTGACAATGGGATCCAGGAGATGCAGAGCATGCAGCCACGATCTTCCAGACCATCCTCACATCATGGTTTGTTTCGGAAGCAACTCAGTCCTTTCCCCAGCTCACAAACACCACCCAAGTGCACACACATTAAACTACGCTCTTATGTGGAATGATGTTTTACCATCAAAAGTGACACCACCCTTCCTAAAGGATTTTAGTCAGTACTGAGCCAATGGATTTGTAGAGGAAACCAGAACTGCTTGGAGAGCCCCAGCTGCTTTATTCCCTTCTCGTTTTCCACTTTCGGTGGGCCTGATGCTTTGTCTGCCTAACCTGTGAGATTCTAAAGCTTTCCAGGCAAGACTCCCATCTTCAGAAGGTCCTGTTACATCTCGGCCTGCCCAAAAATTACACTGCATTTTGTCTTAGCTCTCTCTGTTGAAAGCCACGGGCTGAAGAGCATAGCTTTGTGACTGCACAGGGGTACCCCAGTGCAAGGCTGGACTGCGCCAGTACCTGCGTTAGTCGCTGGACTGCAACCTCCACCCAGAACCAAAGTGTCCACCTGGCACCACCTAAATTTCAAGTTCTGATAAGCACTTTCCTCCCCTTCTTCCCACATCCATCGTGTTCTAATCAGAAAAGTTGCATTCATAAGACCGATCTTTTAGGCTTGTAGTAGTCTACCATGTAAAAAAAAATCACTTACTATGGCCACAACCAGTAAAGTACTTAAACACAGGCTTAGTCAAGTTCTTTATTAGTCTGTTAAAACCAATGAGGAATTCATGAGATCAACGTTGAAATTAATGTGTAAATGCTCTGGAAGAGGCTCCATATTCCTACTGTGACATCACCTGTACAATTTCATTTCTTTATAGTTCATCAGGCAGTTCCTCCTTCTGGTGTAATATACCCAATTCTTTTAACAAACAGCTTCAGCAATTAGTGATTTTCACTGACACTTCCTCAAAAAGAAGGAAAAAATCGCCCTCACAAACTGCCTCTCCCCCCTCCCAAGTATTTTTATTTTTAAGAAAAATTTAAGTTGTTGGAAAGGAAATCCACATCAGTATGCCCGAGTTCTTTAAAATAAAATCATATACCAATGAAAACCAGTTATTTAAAATCAATTTCTACCTGTTCACAAAGAGCACTCTTTTCAAAAAGCTTTTTTAAACAATTTTGTAGGGAAAAAACCTATTACAATTCAAAGACAAAACAGTCTCACAGTTCTGCTACAGCACCTCCTGTAAATGCACAGTAAGCAAAAGAAATTTTAATCCTTGCATACAGTATGTAAAATGAGGCAGGAATCACTGCACTTACCAGGAAGATCTGTCAGATATCACCTGCCCGCTACATTTACACTCCCTGGGAAGCCCAGCCCTCTCTACTCTTCCAGCTCGGCAGCTGGAATGGCAAGTCAGAGTGACAGTGCTGGAAAACTACCTGGCTAGAGCATCTGAGGCTTCAGTCAGCAAAGAACCAGCCCAGCACATCACTTTTCTCAGCGTTACTGGACTATCTAATCAAACAGAGCTGAATTTCATGAGTCTCTCTGAGTGCAACGGTACAATATCCCTTGGTAATACAGTGACCGAAGAAGAAAGGTTATTTATCATTGTGCTTTGCAATGGGAACTTCTTTGGAAGCAGCAGGAGGTTTTCTAGATAAAAAAAATCTCCCTTGATTGGCTCTTTGATATTAACAAAGGGCTCTATTCTATCCTCGGTGGGAGCACTTAGTTTCCTTAATGCTAAAAGAAGTTACGCATGCAAGTGGGAGAATTTTCACCATAATCTCTTCCAATAGCATCCTTCAGTTTTCACAGCTCTTCACCTACTGTCACTTTCTGAAGGTAGAAACACCCTACAAGTTCAAGGCAGCCAGTGTATCTAAAGGACTGAAGTTCACAAAGCATGCTGCTAAAGCTGATCAGCACCAGGGTCTAGGTCCAGCCAAATCCTCTCTGCAGTAAGGCACATTCTATAGTTATTCATGAACACATGACAGGAAAACACCAGTTTACAAATTGAAGTCAGACTTGGATTTCATACACGAGCTGAAAATCCAGCCCTTGCAATGAATAAGCAGAACTCATTACCAGCTAATTCCTACTAATTTTCAAGATCAAAGGGGTACACATATTTAAGGCGGGCTGGCTGCGCAGCAATTAGTGTCACCTTGTATAAATGCGAGATCTTCCACTGCACAAAAAGCTGCAACCACGGGACACTGATGAAAAGCTACCAAGCAGTATCAGGAGGACATATACCTCCACTTCCATCCTGCACAAATCTCCACAACAGTTTTAGTGCAATAATTTGTTTGTGACTGCACTGTTTTATCCTCATGGAAAAAAACACATTCTTCCGTATGAGGATTGCATTTTCCAAATAAAGGGAGCTGTGGCTGAAATGCTGATTACCCAGAAGAAACCCTAACAAAAGCAAATGTTGTAAACTATAACTACGTACCACACAATATATGCAGGTTCACTGCAAATGCAGCCCTGGCCACAAGAACAGGAATGTCTTTGGAATCCCATTACGTATAGGAAGAATAAGTTATTTATGAATGGGCAGTAGCTGCTTGTGCTCATTGCCCTGGGAGAAGCACATATATTCATAACAGCTAGTGGACATGAGTAGGTTCCACATATTTACTTTCTTTCAGAATAATACATAAACTACATCACAGTCCGGGATTTAAAGCTCTTCCAAATCAGTGTCAGTTTTCTTGGGAAGGAAAAAATACATGAATACATTCAAGTACACACTCCATCCTGGAACATACTTTCAACAACTACGTACTGAATCCTTGATTGAACATACTATTTGGTATGACTCAAAATCTGCTTTTCTTGAGGGCATTTCCATGAATACACGCTCAACTAGAGAAGTAACATATCACTAGACACCTGTTGGAGACTTCTTATATTCAGAAATAATCCCTCTCTGTGAATAAGCACCCCAAAACAATGGTGGGATGGTTTTTGGATTTTGTTTTGGTTGGGTTTGGGGGGAGGGGGGGACTGGGGGTGGTGGTGTTCCCTTTCCTTTTGAATTACTAGAATCTTGAGACTTCACTATCCACAAAAAGAATTATATACTTCCTGCTGCACTGGAGATGCATAAAAATGTTAAGAATCCTGAAAAAAGCAACAATCAAAACGGACAGTCAGACTAAGGAGATCTGTGGTCCAGTATAACCTCTAGCCCTAACAGTGACTAGTACCATAGAGAACAAAGGTATTACTGCAATGTGCTAGTATAGAGTGCCCATAGTAAACTTGGTTTTTTAACTATTCCTTAAAACATCAAGGTGGGAGGGGGTGTTTCTCCTAACTTCTGTTAATGTAGATGTTCTAATCAGCCATATAAATGTCAGTTTTCCTTTTTAAATTCATGCATTTAGACTGAGATATCTGGTTTGCCACCAGTTCCCGAAGTTAATTATGTACTGGATAAAAAAAAAAGCGGTTTCAATCAGTTATCTCCATTTATTGCCTTTCAATGTAGTTCTTTGCTCTTGTTGCAAGTTAAAGTGCATGATTTATTTATACCCACCACACACACTGACTGCTCATCCTCTAACCTCAGCTGGTTCTATTTCTTTCAGTATCAAATCACAACAAATTCCTTCCAATGCTACAAATCACTTCTGCCCATCCTGCAGTTCTTCTCTATTTTTACCTTATCTTCTTCATAGTGTGGCAAAAAGAATTCCTATTATAAAGCATCTTGATGTAAACCAACAGTAACTACTAACCAGAAATTACAGCTATTCTATAAATTTAGTTTTGTTAATATCATCTTTTTGTTTTGTTTTTGGGGGGTTTTTTTAAGAGCCAAACAAAAGCCTAACTTGCTAGCTTTTTTTCCCTGCAGTAAATGTACTTAATTTTATATTCAGTAACATGCAATTAGGTTAAATTATGTACTCGGAAGATTTTACTTGGATTTGTCAGCTGCAAAGTTTCATCTGCCATCCCAGTGCCTATTCCCTAAGGTTTGCTAGATATGCCCTCCAGTTCCTCAGACTTCCTCCAATTCATTTTTTTTTAAACACAAATAAATTCTACCATCTCTTTACTCATCTTTTAGGATCACTATTCAAAAGTAACATTAATAGCATTCACCCTACTAATATTGCTGCATCTTCATTTTAAAATTGTGTGATGTCCAAGTGTCTCTGAGCATGACACACATCCTAGAAGACAGTATAAGCCCAAGTTACGCTTTGCCACAACTCCCGCAGAAGGGACAGTTCCAGTACGTCTGTGTCATGCCTCTCCATTTGAAATTCTTAAACATTTCTTAAGCAGGATAGCAGCGTGGGATGAGGAATATTTTAAAGTCTAGGAAAAAAAATATACCCATTAATGTCTTTTCACACAAAAAACCAGCCTGGTTTATTTTTAGTTGTACCTGTTCATCATATTTAGCTATACCTGTACCTTCTTCATGGGTCCTAGTCGTAGAACAAGACCTAATCTATTATAGTCTATCACCTTGTGTACCTTTCTTTGCCTCTTCTTCCTAGGAGAATTCTCCTCTGAATGGAAAAAGGGCGACAGACATCCTGTGATTCAAAAAAGCTCTTTCAATATGCAGCAATATAACCAAGAAAAGGAGAAGTTCTGCTTTGATGTCAATCATCAAATTCTCACAATATTTCACAAAGCCTGTCTGGCTGCTGCCACCAACTACAATTGATAAATTTTCTTTCTTCTCAGTCCTTAGTTGGGCAATCAAAAAGCAGGGCAACAATCCAGCCTGAAATACTGCACACTAGTGAAATTCACTCCTCTCACTGAAAAAGCATTTGTCCCAAAAGGCACTCCTCTAACCACAAGAGCCTGCAAACAGCAATGCTTCTAAGAGCTCACATGTATCCCCTGCAAAACCTGTATCCATTTAAACGTCAGCTCACAAATGTACCTCAGACGTATAAAGCAAGCACTTCCATTTCTGGGATTTTATAAAGTTCTTTGATACACAAGGTTGCAGTCAGCCTTTCAGTAAGAAATTGCTCCAGCGGGTCAGACATAATTTTACAGCAGCAAGTGCTACACTTAGACTCCACTCTCACTGGTTTTTTGTCTCTTTTTGAGGAAGGAATTTCTTCCGTGTTTTTAAAAAGAGTTACTCCTTGTTTATTTCAGCTATTATGTCTCCATCTAAAAACATCAGAATCAATGATTCAGAAATACCTTTTTCTATAAGCACAGTATCAAATGGCCATTTTTATCTGTATTTCTAGCTATGAGGATCAATGCTATTTTTGCTTTACAGAGCTCTTTCGTAACACAGCGTCAGAATACATCTGAGGAGGCAATACATTTCACCTTCCTAGTACTTGCTATCAGCAAAAGCTTTAAGTACTAGAAAAAAGTAGGTAACAAACCACAAATATTACTGAAACTGGGAAGCAAAGCAGTCTAGTAACTTAAGACTTGGACCATGCAATCATAAAATGCTTAAGCAATTCTGAACTGAATATTTTAAAAAAAGAATGGTACGTTATTTCTTCTTTAGAGTGGATCAATATAGTAAACACGGGATGTGAAAGTGAGATGGACAGCAGGCACATAGCTTCCTTTCTTCATTGGACTACCATCTCACAACCATAGATGTTCCTTCAGACTTTATTTAATGAATTGCCAACCCTCTGCCAATTTCACAGTCTGCAGTTTTTGTTATACAGCTACAACTTAACCATCACATCCTCTGCTTTAAAATTAAGCAAGTTTCTCAGACTTGTGACCACAGAATAAAAACTTCAAAATACCTGTTCCTTATGAACCCAAGCATCAGAAAACAAGTAATAAAACAAATAGAGCCTTTTGATTTAATCTCAACTTAAAAAAACTGGGAGATTAAAAGGACTATATTTTTAATTGGCTGGAGAGTAAAAAGATGATTAATAGATAATTAAGAACAAGTGACTCTTTGTCCATCTGTCACTTGAGCATAGTTGTTAATATTTCTGCTGAAATAACGGTTCCTTTTCCCCTGCTATCTACTAAATACAAAATGGGAATTGTCTACGCATACATGAACCTTCTGAAAGATGGACCTTAACCAAAAGCCTCCGTAAGTCTGCTTAGTAACAGCAGGTAACAAATCGCTCACCAGGATGTGTGTCAGGCTTTCCAGCTGCCCTCCTAGCAAGCTGTCCTCTCACAGGTCTGACATTCAGGACAGAGATACTAATTATTTTGTGAGGACCTACTGTAGTGCAGTTCTGATCAGATGCAGACAAGCAAACAGTTCACTTTTTTCATCACTAACAAAAAAAATTATCCTCAAGTCCTCTGAAGAGTATCGAACAGACCATTTCATTCTTCATTACTCAAAGGCATTTCAGCATGAACCCATTCCTATTCATGGAAAGCCTCAGCTAAATGCACATTCAATCCCACTGACATCAGCTGAGGCTTTGGTCTAATCAACAAGCACATGCATAAGTACCCCCACTGAATATGTGCTTTCTGAATGGGGCCCCAGTCACTTGGTACACAGGAGATGCAGAGCTGCGGCTGAAAACAGAGGAGTGTGTATGCTGCATGAAGGATGAGGTAATGAAGATGATGAGACATTACTGAAATATCACAAGCAGCGTTTACGTCCGAAAACAGACGATGGTCAATGTACTAGCGCAGGTTCTCCCACACACAGTGAATGAGTCAGGCTTCTTGGGACACCTCCAAGCAAAACCACATTCTGTGCCACCAAGTTCTTTGCTTGGTAGAAGTCTCCCTCTTGCACAGGTAATGTCAACTGTGGCAATAAACTGGGTGGATTAAATTGATCGATTTTTCAAACATCCTGGCCATAATCCCCCAGACAACAAAAATGTTAGCATGTTTTTCTTTTCTCGCATTTGAAAGCCAAAACACTCCCACCCCCACCCCAATTGTCAGTTTTCAGCTAAACCCTAGTATTACAGATGAACTCGTACCACAATGAAACATCCTGACGGCATAGGGCAGGTTTCTTTAATGAAACAAACGACAAAACAAGGATGGAGTGTTTCCAAGTAAGTTTGGCATTAAAAAAAAAAAAAAAAAAAAAAAAAAAAAAAAGAAAAAAGATGATTCCACCTGCATGGAGTCAGTTACACTAATCCAAACTACAGAAACTACTAAAAACTAACAAGATCCGCAGTTCTATAGAGCAGGTTAAGGGAGAAGAGTCAAGTGAAAGAGACCACTAATGTGTTTGCAATGAATATAATTTGGACCGTACTGCTTTGGATCAAAAGTTTCATCAAAAGTAAAAGATAGGATATAAGAAGAGCAGGGGTTACATTTGCAAAGGTTGTGTTTCTTCCAAAGTAATAAGAAAAAACTTTTAATAGGCCTAATGTGATCCAAAACTTGAGGGATTTTTCTCTTATGTTTTATAAAATTAAACTTACTTGCACTTACTGTACAGCTCATGACCAGAACAGGTCTCCTGTTCAATTCAATTTTCACACAAAGTCAGGACACTGACTTTGGCCTAACCAAAATGAACGACTGCTTTCTGGCACGATGAATTATCTGTTTGACATAACAGACAGGACTCTTTCTTCTCTCTAAGCTCAATCTTTATTTCATGGTCATTTTTATCAAATCAGTGCTGGTGGTGATACATCAAGTGATTAAAATTTCAATGCAATTGACATTAAAAAAGTTTTCAGGCTTCTGCAATTTTTCTGTTTGGTTTACTCTGCTTGTGATTTAGTCTCAATATTTTTCCATCAGGTTTTGCCAGCTCTCCTGGGTAGTTCCCAGTAAGGCTCAGCCTTCCTGGCAACTCTCTGAGTAGAGGGAGATTAGGGTACAAGGGAGTCTGCCCCACATTCCCTGCTGCTTTGACTTCCCAGTGGTGAACACAACAGGCTCTATGCCTGTAGTCTGATCCTGGGTACCATCCAGGTTGGTTCGTATTTATGAGTGTCACCCAGTGGGTTCCTTTGCATTTTGCAGCTAGTTGAAAAAGGTCAACAGGCAGTTACCAGCTACGGGCCGATAATAAAACTACATAAATATACGCAGAGATGTATTTCAACCATATAGAAATTGTTTCTATATTAGTTATGGCTATATACAATCTGTATTAGTTTACAGCTAAACAATTTATATTAAAAATACATCCATAAATACACATAAGGACACACACAAATATATAAATAGAGCATACAGTACAACACAGTATTAACAGTATTCTCTTATAATATCTAATCGCACTGATAGCCAAAAGAAGCCAATAGATACACAAGTCACATACTAAGTATTTGACCCTTTAAAAATTACATCTTCCAAATTATAGTACCTCCAGTAATTCTCTATCTAACTTTATGTTTTTCTCAAAGAGCCTTTCTTCTCTTCCTTTATCATAATGCTACAGTTTATTCAATTTCAGTACCTGATAACAGAGCACTGACTTCGTAAGAGTACCTTCCTGATAGCTCTCCTCTAACACATACGTACTGTTTTGAAGAAATAAAGCCAGATGATGTTGAACCAGTTTTCTGAAGCTACCATTTTAGAGAAACTATGAACAACTAAGATAAATAGGATCGCATAATTTTCAACAAAACAATATGGAACCTGATGCGATGCATTAGCAGTTCTAATGTTATTGAACAAGACTACAAGAGAGACACTTTACCTGCACTTGCTTGTCAGACAATGACTCTCTGCTACTGCAATACTTCATGTGCATACTTCCAAGGAAGACTCATGAACGCACAGGTTCATTAAGGGAATGAGAGAATTGATTGTAAAATGGAAAAGGCCGAGTGAGGTCATATTTCAAAGAGATGAATATAGTACACTCCATTATGTTGTAATCAGCCTCTCTCTTTCATCCTAAGAACTGTAATAGTCTATCCTAATTTTCAAGAAAAAAAAAAAAAAAATCTCACTGCCTGCATCATACCTTCATCCCAAATACAGTGCAGAATTCAGATGTACTGCAGGCGGTTTCCATTTACCATGGTCTTTGGAGCAGACGGTATTGATGTCGCTGACCATTTTTCTCCTTAATAAGAAAAACATTCAAATGCTACTAATATTGCTGCCTTGGCAAACCACATTTAATAGATGGGACTTGCCCTGTACATGACACAGAGAACATCCATCAAGGCTGAATTTTATTTCAATTTATTATGGTTGCTGTCTAAATGAAAAAATGCTTATATCATTAAAATGTCTTACAATATAAATGTGCAAATGATGTAATCACCCATTTTGTGAGAAAATTCTGATTTTGATTTAAAATATCTACAGTTGAACTTCTAAATATTTAATAAATGCAAAACTAAAAAACACAAGCACATTAAGAAACCATAATAATTTGTATCTGGTGTAATATCATGGTTTTGCACTTGATAGCTTTTATCTTTAGAATATGACTTAATAAAGTATTCTTTTAAAATGGTAAGAGCTGCCTTTTTGTTAAAATCATCCAGAATAAATTATCTCAATCTTGACTTCATTCAGGACTCTCATGTGTGGTTTGGTTTGGTTTTTTTATCATTTATCACAGTTCTTTGCTTGCTATAGCCAGCTGTCTCTAGACTCTCAATCTGGTGGCCTGCAAAAGCCCTTTAAGCTTTCCCACCTAAGGAACTTTGGACACCACACCAAGGGGAAGAAAGCAGCACCTTATAAGAAAACAGACCATAATTTTGTAATTGATTAGAGTGTGCAAACCTGGCCCAGTTACTGAGACAGAATTTAATGCTTGGCACAGTCCTGCTGGCACACGCAGTAACCGACGTCCTCAGGAGCTCACCATGATGATGAGTCTCCTAGTAGCTACCTCCAGAATGGCACAAAACAATGTGTGCAAGGCAGCGGCCATGCTGTGGCAAGCACTATAGATTACCAGGTCGACCCAGTGGTATTTAAACCTCATTAGACTGTCATATACTCTCTCTATATTATTAGCATACTATTATTATATAAATGCAATACTTCCCCCTTTAAAATGGTTGGATCTTTCTGCTGTGTTCATTTGGCAATGCTCAAAAGTCCAGAGCCTAAACGTACTGTAACACGAAGAACAATAAATGCTTACAATAGTTCACAAGCACAAAGCGGGAGAAACAAACAAACAAACCAACCCATCAAACAACAAAAGGGTTTCTACTAGAAACCGAGAGTTTAGCATGGTTCTGTAGGCACCTTCCTCAGGTTTTCCTTACTTGGACAGATGTATTTGTAAGGGAGTTTGGAAGTAACAAGCAAAAGACAGAACTGCAAAACCAACTCTCTCAGCAGATACAGGAAACCATGACAACATGTGACGAACAGACAGGCAGTCTAGTTACACCCTGCATCACACAGTGCTGCAGTTCATCAGGTAACCACCACTCATACACAAGTCCCAGCATCTTTGATGAGAGGGAAGGCAGCATGTAAGCGTCTTGTCTTGCACTGCATTTTATCACAACCAAGAACCGAGGAGCAATTTGAACTTGGTCTTTTAAAAAAAGCAATGGATAAACAACTGGAAATGAAGGAAGTGCAGGAAGGCTACATGACAGATAAACATTTATAACATTGCATGTTGTAAAGTTTGCCAGAATGTGTTGAAAGAAGAGACAGTTAAATCACATCCTGCTGCAGCTGTCCGACTTTATAGCTAACGTTCATATTAATTCCATTAAACAATTAGAGAAGGAAATCCAAAATATTATTACAAGTATGTTGGCTTGACACTGTCTTTTTTCCAGATTTAATAACAGATACAGTACTCTCAACTTCAAAGGGTGACGAATGTATACAAGTTGTGAGTATTCACTCCCTCAGGGCCACAGAGCAGTTGTCCAATGGAAATCCTACAAAATCTAAACCTTACTATACATTTCTGACAGACATTTTAGAAAAAAAAGGAAGGACATTCTAGTAGTTATGGAGCTGGTCTGACATTTAAGGGATCTCAATTTAATTTCCTTGTCTGCCAGACTTCCCTTCATAATCCCAGACAAAATAAATAATTTTCCTTACCCTAGTTTCTCATCTTTAGAATGGAGAAGACCATTTAAGTACCTGAATCAAGCAAGTTTTAAACAAAGGGAAAAAATTTCCTTTCCTTATGTGTTTTGGGGTTTTTTCCCCCCCCCTCAGGTAGAGAGTTACCTGAAAGCTCAATCTTCCAAAGGATTTGACTGTATGCTGTCATGTATCTTGAAATCAACAAAACACACCATTTACAAGTAACATGCCTTATATGTTTCAGGGCTTAATGTCATTGGAGTGCCTTCCATTTCAAAACTACTGCTCTGTGATAAGAAAAGACATAGAAGAATGAGCACTGGGGAAGTTAATAAACAAAATGCATTCATGGCCCATTACTTCAAATAACTTTACTATATAAATAGTCCACTCATAAAATAATGGCCTCAATTAACATTTAATTCTCACACAATGCATTTGTAATGTACTGCAGGGATTAAAAGTTATGCATGAATATCACTATTCTAGAAGTGCCAACTTACGAGAGAAGTACTGACATATTTTCCACTTGATTAAAAACAGTTCCTAGTCTTTTACCACCTTGCTTCTCTTGCTCTAGAAGAATTACAATATTCCACATGACATGCAGGAGCTCCCAATCTGCCAGCTGATGATGGTCCTCGGCTTTGCTTTGAAAATTCAGAAGCACACTTGTACAGCACTACTACAGAGGAAGAAGCTAAGAGGTTGCACCACCCTGGTAGCCCTGGAATTTTGTGAAGAGAATTCATTGCGTAAGTGCATGTTTCAACCCTTTTTACAACAAGGTAGACTGAAGCAAGTTTTCTGAGACACTTCCATTCCCATCAGCTAAAAAAATGCCAGTGCTGCCACTGCAGGGAACAAACACTCGAGGATAAGACCAAGGCAACAGTGGAAGAGTCCTTCTGACATTATGTGGCCATTCTGACACGGGCATGCACTACAAGGACAGCTGCAATGCTTGTAACTTGATAGATTTAAATGTCATGTGAAAGACCTTCCCTCACTCACCATCTTAGTGTTTTGTAAGCTAATGCATTCTTTTTTAGCACAGAACATTAAGAAGTTAACTGGGAAAGAGAGTATCTTTGTAATACGTGGTTGCTTTTATCCTGCAACACAATGACTGAGCATTGATGAGATGATAACTCAGTCAATTAATCAAACACCAACAAAACACATTCTAACAATGACTGCTGCATTCATGGTGTCATTTTAGCAACTGACTCCAGTACACAAGGATATTTTTTTTGCCCTGTGGGTTTGACCTGAATCCTAATGAAATTAACTGCTCGAAGAAACCAAGCCAGTACAATCTACCAGTTTTCAGAGCATGCTGCAAAACCTGCTGAAAAAGCCAACAAATGCTTCCCCCTGGAAGCCAGAAAGGAGGAAGGCCAGAAAGCTCCTGGAAATCTAAAATGGACCTCACTGTGCTTTGATGGTGAACTGATGGATTAAAAAGATATTAAAAGTTAGCATAAGACAACAATCAAAATATAAAATCCTGTCAACACCTATTATTCTCAAAATGTGTTTAGGGTTGTGTTAGGACTTGGGTTTGCCTGTGAGTTTGTCTAAGGCATGAAGAAAAAAAAAAAAACCACAAAAATTTAAGGAAAATTAAATATACAAAAAATAAACCTGCTTTTCACCTATTATTTTCCTCACAAGTACTGTCTTATTTTACATTTATTGTTAAAACAGTATGTTAGTGGTTGTCCCTAATACGCTCTGCATACATCCAAGAAAACTGCATACACTGACAAAGATGTTTCCCGTTTTCCAGTTCTGTACAACACATGGCTTTTTTTATGATATGTTCTCTCTTGAAAACTACTCCCTCACAAAATGAAAATTCAGCAGAATCCCTAATAGCTTTCATATTTCAGTCTAATAGGTAGCGTGGCACTGCACTGCCACCCACCTTTGCTACAATATTGCACAGCACATTTAACAGACATTTGCTTCCTTCACACAGTCCTTATGCGCAGCTTCTGCAGGACCTTAGTATTAACATTTAACAGAATCTATGAGCATAAAGCACATTTATGAACACCTGCTAGAAAATTTTATTTGCCTTAAGAGTTTTATTATAACTGTTAAATTTTCTTGCTATGCTTTATGGGCCAAATCCTGGTCCAGTTTTAGCCTAAACTCCCACTGACTTCAATAGGAAGCAGATCTGATCATATGTGGGTTTCGATACAAACTCACTACAGCTTTAAACAAAATAGGATCACTGGTAAGCAGAACGCTGGACAGAAAAAGTCAGGGCCTAGAAGCTCTAAAAAGCAAACAACAACAACAACAACAACAACAAACCAACTAAACCAAACCAAAACCCCACTGAACCCAGCCTTCAAATAGAATTAAAAATGACCAAAAAAAACCCACAACACCCCACACCCGCAAGTCTGTAACCTTCACACTGCATTACAAGACCTCACTGACTCTGAGGCTGGAACTACAAGGCACGCAGATAGGCCATCCACAAAAGCCTATGGCCTCCGTGTCTTGGTGGAATTTTTACCATCAACTATTCCCTCTCAGATCACTCACTGATGTTTCTGTCACCAAAATCTTTGTAATAAAGCCACTAAAGGACAGAATCTGGCCATCCATCTCCTCCTCTGACACATGCCAATAGTCACAACCCTCCACAACACCACAACACATCCCGGGGCAAAGCACACAGAGCCAGAAGGTGTAGCTGGGGAACAGGCCAAGGAAGATGTTGCAGAAGAGGCCACGCTAGAAGTCTGACTGTTCTGAGGATGTTCTCTACGACTGTTTCTTTGACAGAGTTTTACCATCATTACTGGAGATGTTTGTAACATCCCTGTTGAGACTGAATGTGATTACATATAAGTGAGCAAGACAGCTCCTCACAGCTTAGAAAAAGACAACAGAGGACTCCCTGCTTGGAACTCCTCTAAGATTTAACCTCATCTGAAAATACACAGACATTATTTTTACCATGACTATAGAAAGCCCTAAAACACTAAGACAAACACCTAGTAAACAGTAGACAACACGGCAACACCACTTCTGTTTCACAAAAGCTTGACAGCAAGAGCTTGATTCAATGCATACTATTAAGCCCCCCAAAATCTAAACAATTATAAAAATGAAATTATAGACACAATGATGAATGGCGACAGATGAAATGTTAACAGATCTAGCACCATACACAAAAATTATTGATTTTCTCTGATTGCTACTTAGGTGATCAGTGTATGAGGTCCTAGTTGCCGGCATGCTCTAGATTTTATTAATGCTCCAATATCAGACACAATTTGGAAATCAATGCTTACTTCATCATTTTTCTTTGAAGGATCCTATTATTCACAATTGATTTAACAGAAATGAAAGGCTTACCATTAACAACACCCAGCTGCTGACACTTCTTAGATGAATTATTGAACTTCTAAAAGTGAATTAACTTAACCATCACCAAGACTTATTGTCTCATGTTTCTCATACCAGAGTCGGTGTATTTATAATTACAGAACCAAGCAGTAGCAAGTAGCTTCTTTGCTGCCTCCTTAAACACCCACCATATACACCAAGTAAAAATTAAGATTTGCAAAGATATAAATAGGAGAAATGTACCAAATCCAGTCTGTGGGATCTCAGTGTCTAACTGCCTTTTTACACCCTTAATCTTCATCCTCTTCTAAAACTCAAGGATACGGGCCATTTCATGCTTCAGAAAAAGGAAATCCACTTTATGGCAAGATACATCTCTTGCCAATGAGATTACTACAGTCAGAGATCCCTAGATCTGACCATGCCCGGACAAAAAGCCTACAGATGATGAATATTAATTCCCTTTGGATAAAAAAATTAAGATCTACCTTATGAATTGAGATAATAGTAGCAAATATTAGACAACTGCAATTAGAAGTAGTATTACAACTCCATCCTAAAAGCAGCTATAAAAGTACGAAGCAGAAGGCCTATATAGAATACCTACCATCTGCTCAGAACATAAATCCATCATGCACATTTCCTGTTCAATGAAGGACTATGCATTGTCCAAATCTTATGCAAGAGCTTTTGTTCTGCAGATTATAACCTGAGTAAAAGTTCAGTACCAAGAAAGAATAGGTTCAGAAGGGTACTCCATCAATCTAATCTCTGTGTTTCCATCCAACAAATTATCAACTTCAGCCTCAAACACTCTGCATTCCCTAGCAGGTACACTGCTAAGAATGCTCTTCATGAATCATCAGGGAGAAGCTGTGATAACAATCTTGAGTGTAACACCACCCAGCTGCACTGGTCTACAAACAACTTAGCATCAAAGACAGGAGAATTGTGCTAAGCAATATGCTATCCTTAAGCCATGGCTTAGCAGGACCTCAGCTGTCTAGTGACCTATCAAGAACAACTGTTCAGCTATCAAAACTAGTGAACATTTCAGGTATTACTAGACTTCTTGTTAATCTGTGCTTCCTGGCTGAATATGCTTTCAAAATGCTATAATGGCAGCTGCTGTCTCCTCTAGTATGTGCATCATACTTGCACACCTCAGCCTGATTACACTTAACCCTCTAAATGCTCTGAAGACTTCAGCTCAAGACCAAGATGTGACTTCAGGAGCAATACACTCAAAGTCTTCTGGATTAATAACACAAATTTATTCCTTCTATCTATGGTGGTATGATGAGATGACATATCTCTTCTATCCTTTTCACACAAGCTGATAGTCAACAACTGCCCAAAATCACTAGAGCCTCTTCTGAAAGCCCTCAATGGATTTGACTGCTTGCACAATGCTGGAGGCAAAACATCTGTGCCTGTTTTACTAGGGTTAGTGTCTAATGAAGACAGCCTGAAGAGCAAACCAATCTCTTAGTGAGTACTGTATTTCTCCTTCCCAAACCCCTCCATCTGTTTTAACCCCAATCTTACTGGAATTAATATTTTTAATTCTGCTTACATTGGACAAAAAAACAAACAAAACAAAACAACAACAACAAAAAAAAAAAGTCTAAAAATTAAGGAAAGTGGGAAGGAAAGAAGCCTGACAGACTGAGCCTCCAAGCTCCTTACCATTTTAGGAAAACAGGCCAAAATCATGAAATTATGATTATGTTGAAAATATTTAGGTACCCCAATTTTTCAATCTGCCTCTTCTCAACAGAATAACCCTTTTGAAATGGAAGCTGGCTGGCCACAACTGAAGTCTGGTTAAACCTAGTATCTGCATAAAACACATCTCAGCAAGTTGGTTATAACTTTTTAAAAAAGACATGGACATTGGCAGATTTCCTGCCTTTCTTGCACTCATTTTTTCCAGTATTTCCCACATTGTGAAATACCTCTTAATGCTATAAATCCAGAGCAGATTGCAAAAGTGGTCCCAGTGCTTCCAATGGGAGTAACGTGGTCAGAATGTGGCATTCAACAAAGTTTCCATTTCTACACAGGTTTCATTTATTTTTCAGTTTAAAAAAAAGGCCGTATTTTGGCATGTTACTAGAGCTGCTCCTTACAGCACAAAAGAAATAACACTGCTGGCAAGCCTCAAAGTTGTTCCACGACAAAACTGTGTTGCAGAACTTTTAGAAAACTTCTTTTTTACTAGAGAGAGGCAGAATTCAACACCAGCATAAATGGGAGAAACTTCACTGAAACCAACCATGTTACATGTGCTTACTTATTGCAGGTCTGAATTCACATTAAGTTCATACAATGCAAATATACTTAGCTGACAAGGAAGTTAAATCCTTAATTAAATTAAATTGTATTAAATCTAAATGAAATTCTGAACCACTTCTGTTTATCTTCTACACGCATATAATAACTTAGCATCAAATTCTGTGATCATTCTTCTCTGAATGCTCTTTTTTCCCCTCATACACAAAAGCTACCATGCTATCTAGTAAACACCATGACCATACCACACTCACGTCTGGTAAGGTAACAGTTACCCAATTCAGGTAGCCAATAGTTAGGATACAAGGAAATTACAGTTGCAAGATCTGCATTCCTGCATCAATTACAGGCACAGCAGAAAATAACATGAATCTGTCATTTCACAACTTCTGAGGGTTTGATTTTGCAACCTACTTTCTAAAATACCTTTTTTCGATGTTGTAACCAAGGTTTTTTTAGAGCATGAGTAATTTAACCAACGTGCAGTGGTGTTCCTTCAACAGAGATCACAGCAAGGTATCACTCTCAACGTCACTATAGCACACACAACCAAGAAAGTGTTCAAGTATCTGAGCATAGATGCCCACACCCTTGAATATCCAGGATATAGCTGGATGATGGATGTGTCAAAGAACTTACAAGGAAACTTGTACCGTTTTAGATCAGCTGTAGAAAGCAACTGAACTGAGTCTTTTTTTTGCCAGAGGGATGCTGAGATAAGCTCATGGGTTTGAGGAAAGAGTCAGAGTAAGGGCTCACTTTTTTTACCTCCTTCCCAGGAAATGCAGATTGTTCTTACTAATTGTGAAAGCAGAGCAGGCAACAGGAGCATTAAATCAGCTACCACAGGCAGGCTTCAACAGATAGGTGGAAGCATGGTCACCAAAAACCTAGCATTTTCCAATGGGTACTGTTCCTCCCCTTCTTAGTGGTCATGTGATCTCAACGTTGGGAAAGATCATGATTTTGGCAAGGTAGCAATGTTTTCCTAATGAACACAAGTTAGAAAAGAGAACCTGCTCTTTAAACTTCCAAATCTTATCAGATGTCAACAGAATTCCATTGATTTAGAAAAGCAAAAGACATTTAAATTGTTTGAGAATTATCATCTTGTGAAATATTGAGATCTGCTGCAAACAAAGGAGGTGAGAGATCGTCTCAAAGAAAAAAGCAAAATGTAGCTTAAATACATATTTCTAAACCCAAATTCTAAGCACAAGTTACTTACCCTGCAGTTGACTTGACATTAAATGAAGTTGTTCAAGTATTGAACTTAAAAGCTTCAGTGGTTTATTTGCCTGGTTTTTTGTTGTTTGGATTTTTTTAACCTGTTACACTGTTACTGGAGATAAACATGACAAAGAAATATAGGCTGGATTTATTTACCTTTAGGTTCTCTGGACCTTGTATCCTATGTATAGTAACTCAAACTACTTCAAATAATTCAGCTAAGCACATTTGCAACTCTTGAATTTTGTAAAAGTCAGTCTGCCTACATATAAGATATATTTTCAATAAAATTACACTAGTTATTGACTAGTTATTACAATAGTTATTGACTTCAAACAATACAACAAGTAGGAAGAAATACAAGAGGTGATGATTATGTCAGATCACAGACTTAAGCAATTCATTTGGCCACCAGTGTAATTAATACATTGACCAGATAGGTAGAGTGCAAATAAACTTAATATGCAGCCACTGCAGGACTGAAATTCCAAACTGCACTCTCCTGAGAGTAAGTTAGACAAAATTTTCAGTGTAGTATGCCTAAGAATTGGTGTCACAAAAATCATCAAACCTTCAGAACTGCAAGGCCAATTTGCCACTGAGTATAGGAAATCAAGATAATCATCTTTCTATTTCCACTGTGGAAATAATGGACTATAGGTGTTTCAGAAAGACTTTGATTTTTGAAAACAAGCAGTCTCTTTCCTTCCATATGTTACCAAGTCTAACAGAGGCACATTTTTATTTAGGCTAAATCATGCCTTATGGGATACACTTACGAGGAAGAAAGGAGGACACACAACTGGCATTTGAGACATATTGCCAGTGCAAAGCTGCCAAAAGCACACAGCAGGGAGCATGTTTTGGCTATCATGAGCAGAATAAGCATGCACTCTTTAACCTCTGCCAGCTGGCATTTGTTTCCAAATACAGAATGCTCACTGGGCAGTTTGGAGACTGGACATACTCCCAACCTTAAACTATGCTCCCATAAAAATGCGCTGCTGAGACAGCTCATTAACCATGCCCGATTCCCAGCTTACTGCCAAATGAGACTGACACAGAAAAAAAATCATACATGCACAAGAAAAGTACTTAAAAGCATACTCTAGTGCTTAAAGCAAGAGAGAGACTTAAGAGTGTTGGAAGAAGCTTCTGCCAACTTCTCAAGAAGCAGAAACACTGTCACTACTCCATTATACGCAGAAAAAGTGAAATCCAGAGACACAGAGAACCAAGATGACACAGCAATGAACAGCAATAGTGGCTGGCACTGTGATTATAAGCTATAGTATCATGTTTAATACAACCTCTAGCAATTCTCAAAACAGACACTCCCTGCTTTATGTACTGGGACAGATTTGTGAGTAGAAGATTAATGTCCCCCTCCATCTGCTAAAGACTATACAAGTCCCCTGGGCTTTGCACCAAGGGTACTTTGCCCTTAGGATGAAACAAGAAATGGGAAATTGTGTTCATTTCTACATGCATCTACTATTTCCAGCAACACTCATAACTGCTAAATGCGTATTATTTCAACTTTATCTACCAAAAACATATTTTATCACGGCAGTTCAACTGTAATTGCAATTAGATTTTCAAAAAGATCAGTTAAAAGGAGAACAAACCAATAGGGGGACACTTTTCACTTTTCAAGTGCTTACCTGACACAGCCTGCATTGGGATTTTCCCTATAAGTTCTCTGTTTATTAACTTTTCACTACACTGTCAAAGCGACTCCATTCTACCAGAGACTGCCATACAAAAGAGAGGGCACTAATTAGCATCTTTCTTTTCTTCAAGGGATTCTGTGAGTGGATTTTAACTTACACACCCACACCCACACCCCTGCCATAACTGTACCTTTGCTCCTGACAACTGGAGGCCAAGTCAGAGGGATCTTGCCACCACGGTAGTCTTCAAGGACCTGAGCAAGTCTGACATCCTGGAAGGATAAGGGGAAAGAGCAGTTACAAAATGGCATGTTGAAAGAATTAGGCAAACATACTCATCACCAGAGCAATGGTAGTCAGGGCAAACTCGGGGAAGATCTTAATGTTCTCTCAAATAACACAAATAAGAAACCAAAACCAGAGTGTTGTTTCACTGAAGTCTCTGAATGTGGGTGTCTCAGGTTTGTGACATGCTTCCTTTCTTCCTCTTCCTACTGAACACCCCTAGCAATTGCAACACTGACCTTTCTCCTCAGTTCCAGCTGAGGAGAAGGTGTCCATGCCAAATTTCTCGTGAGCACCCAAAGGCATTTTGGGGTCAGTCAACTGTGTTTGCACTAACACTGACAACACGCAATTAACTTCTCCCATTTTATTCAACTTAGCTTTGGAAAAGAAAAAAAAGACTGAATACCTTTGCTGCTCAATCAACCAACACAAGAAAATTCTATCCCCTATATAAAAAAGGGAAATATCATTTCTGACCTCTACCAATCCTTTTGATCCATCTAGGCACTGTTTCTATCAACCCACTCCTGCCCAAAAGAAAAGCACAGTAAGACAGAAAGTCGTCAAGAGGCAGGAGAAAAGGGGGGGGGGGAGGGAAGAAAGGGGAGAGGGGAATTGCTCTGTATTGCCCTTTTTTATCTTCAGCAGAGAATTGCCTGATCTCAGACAGACTGTACCAGAGTGCAGAAACTGCAGCCACAAATGACAATTTATTTTTCTCTCTCACATCAGCAGCACTACAAAACAATGAGAGCTCAACTAACGAAGTGCTCTGCCAGTCCAGCCCTTTGAAAACATTTCTCCACTGGCTTCCCAAATCAGGAAATACTCTAAATCAAAGATACATACTTAACATTGTTAAAACTGGTTGTAAAACCAAACTAAAAACCCCAGCTTGATTTTGTATAAAACAGCAGATCTATCAGCAAAGTTCTTTCCATATCACAATCTTGTTAGAACCACCAGAGTTGCTCCCACATTTCTGATCTGAATCTAGTGATATTTGGCCTTTTTCTTATACTTCCTCAACAAAAACTCATGCATTTCCTCTTAAAAATAAAAAAATAAAGAAATCATCTTTCCCTTTTATATGTGTACAATGCTGGAAAACACATCCTGAGTATAATTTAAATGCATACAGCAGCTAAAACCAAATATCTAGCATCTCCTGATTACTAAGTCACTCACGAGTCCTTTTGGAAGCATGAAGTAATGTTTAAAAGCTTGAATCTCAATGATAAAAAAAAATAAATACAAAAAAAAAAAAGATATTGTTAAGAATATTAAAGACAAAAGCAGGATTCAAGGAAAGTGAGGGGCAGAGCAAAAAGCTGGAGCTTCCCTTTCCTGTTGAGAGTACAAGATAAGAGTATCACCTGCCTGATACCCTTTTGAGCAACAGCCTGCTCTCCTTAATGTGCCTCCCCAGTTCCCACCCTGTGGCCTGTACAGGTAGGCAGTCCCTGGAGAGAAAAGCCACTGAAGTCCGTGTGTCCTACAGAGCGCTGACAGCAGTCGTTCAAGCTTTTATACAAGCCCATTGTACTTCTACAGAAAGGCCACACTCAATCTGGCCCACAGAGAAAATACAGCAGCCTAGATTGATAGTATCTACTTCGAGTGCTGCTGATAAATATATATACACACACATACAAACACACACTGTGCCCAACAGTCCTGAAAAGCTGAACTAGAGTCTTCACTTAAGCCAGAATCATGGCTAGCGTATTTGAAGCAAGTACTGGTAAAAGACATTTAATGCCGTTTGTAAAAGCACAAAACCATAATGTCTTGGGGGGAGCAGGGAGGTTACTGTGGATACATTCCTCCCTCCTTCTCCCACAAATAAGCATGTATGCACACAGATGTACAGGATAAGAAATAAACTTGTTCTCCAATACCGAATTTTCCAATTTGAACATATAGGCATCAATATATAAAGTCCACACTGCTTCAATGAGATACTGCTTGAACGAATAATGCTGGCAGAAATAGAATTCATGTAACATAGATTATTCGGTCATCAGTAACTCAAGGAAACACCAAAGTCTTAAGGTGAAATCTATGGGGATTTCCAGTAGTGTCATTACAACCTCACACAGATGCCCAAGTCCAGAAGTGCTGTTGTCTGCCTTAGCACGAATTTAGTTCTGAGAAATATGAAACAACTCTGAGAAAAACAGCACATCTTATATACAAGCTGTTTATTACGATGCCACAACTAACAACTGAGGCAGGCAGAGTGCTCTTATCACATCAGGCCCAAAGCACATGTCAACAAACAATCATAGAGAGCTTCATTAGTCATTCTATTAAAAAACAAAACAACCACAAAAAAAAAAAAACAAAACACCACCCCAACACACTTTTTATTAAACAGCCATTTCAAATGTAGCCTGTGTAACTTATCTTCCCAGCCTTGTGAAGATCTCACCTACACTAACCAAAGCCAAGTCCAGCAAAGATGACCACTTGACACACCTTACATTTATTTGTCAGAGCTGTTCTCAACACCTGGCAGCAAGACTGCATCCAGCCATGGCAGCAGCACGGTGCAGAAGCACTTTGCCCCACAGACAGCTTAAACTTTTGCACATGTTCTTTACAAAATCATTTTAATACTCAATTATATTGGCTGTGAGTACTATACAAAGACTTCTCTCTGATCCTGCAAATAGCTCTTCCCTTATAAAAATACAATTAAAAAGAGTGTTTAGCATAACTCTTCTTAGGATATTCGTTTTCTCTGTGGGAAATTCTTAAAGAATCAGAATAATTTAGGCTGGAAAGGACCTCTAGAGGCCATGTCCTCCAATTTCCAGCCAAAGCAGTGCTGATTCAGTCAGATCAAGGTGTTCAGAGTCTTGTCAAGTTTTTAAATCTCCAAGGGCAAATTCCACAACCTCCACAGACCCTGGGTCACAGCTTAATCACTTCCATTGTTATTTTTGTTTCCCCTCATGCCCATTTCCCCATTTCAACATGTGATGACTGCACCTCATCCTTTCCCTGTACACCCCAGGGAAGAGCATCTCTCTCTTCCCTAACAGTCCATCTGGAAATGGAAGGCAGCAATTCACCTTCATTTCTGGGCAAACCCAGATCCCTCAGCATCAACTTGTATGCCATGTGCTCCAGCCCCCAACAACCTGAGCAGCCCTCCTTTGGTCTCTCTCCAGTTTGTCCCTACCTTTCTCGCACTGGGGGCCAAAGATTAGACACAGCATTATTCCAGGAACAGCCTCATCAAGAACAACAGTTACTCCCCTCAACCGCACGACCATGCTGTTGCCAATACAGCTCAGCATGCCACTAGTCCCCATCGCTGCAAGAGCACACTCCTGACTAATTCGGTGTTGCTTTTTAATCACTATATACTTCTATTCCTACAATCTCCCTACCCTAAGAATGAGAGGTTAGAAAAAAACAAGTGATGTGGGTGGACAGCAATACTATAATATAAACAAGCATCTAATGTAGCTAACATTCTTTGTGAAAAACTTAAAAAGAAAGAAGTGGGCCATGATCTTACAGCCACAAGGATCATCTCAAATTTTGCATGAGAAAGGACAGAAATACCTCACAATTTAAGCAGTAAACTTCCAAATCAGCACAGTAAACCTGAAAAGTAATCTGGTGCTTTTTATGAAGAATTTTTAAAGATAAATCTTTTAGCTAAAATATTACCATCTCCTGATGGCTGAAGCAAGGTGGCTGCTCAGAGTTAAAACTCATTAAACTATTTATGAAAATGCAACAAAAGCTTTTCACATATTTCATCTGGATCATACAGCATTGCTTTACAGGTCTCCTAAGATACTGAGTAGCATCATCTACCTTACTTCCTGATCTGAAAGCAAGTTCTTCTGAGGACAACCTCAGAGGAGCAGCACAAAGTATTCGACAAGAGAACACACAGCTTCATGAGTGGCATCTCAGATCACCTAAACACAGATCACTGGAACAGCATTTTTCACAATGACCAAAGACGTATCTGCATCTAAAGAAAACTGAATGTGTTTTAGATTGTAGCTGTATAGCTTCCTGCAGTTGACCCCAGAAAAAAATAAAAGACATATGATTTGTAACTTCCTTTGACTTTTCTTTGAACTTTAGATGGAAAGCTTTAAGTGGTAGGATTTTCTGATTTTTCTCAGATTTTTGCTAAATTAAATTTCCACATAGTATCTAATGCTAAAATATTTGCATGTACCAATACCATGGGCTAAAATACCCTCTCAAAGAAAAACCCCTTTCTAATTATTATTTTGAGATAGGGTGTACTGCATTACTTTGATGAAATGAGCAGTACATGCCACACACTTGACAGTGTTAATGCCAAAGCATTCTCAGAGTATGTAGATGTAGGTCAAAACAGATACAAGAGGAAGGATATGTGAGAAAAGGAAGATGCATTACCTGTACTAAGCTACCGAGAGCAATCTTCCTTGCCTGGCAGTGCAAAGCGTGCCCTCACAGGGGGTGAATCAGGTTTCATTCAGAGACCCAAGGAAGGCAGCTTTCTATATAATTTTGTAGGATGCTCCCCATATGCAAGAATGGGTTTAATAAAGATTCTATTTATCATTTATTTAAAGCTTGTCTTCTATTACTTTGCTACATATTGTTGCCACAGGGAGCAGCTTTTTCATATCTGCCTAGATAAGAACTAAAACCTTTAGAATCATGACTGCCAAAAACTCCAGCAGCCCTGGACCTTAAGATTATGCTGTGCAAGTTCAAAACCTGCCCCCTTAGCAGCTGCACAAGTTCCACCCAAGAGCACAAAATATGTTTTAACATTCAGAAATAAGCATGGAAATATTTATATGCACACCCACATACATGAACATTCTTATGTGCATACCATAAGAAGAATTCTGCATATTGCAGACATAGCCAAAGTAAATAAGCCTTCAGCAATTTAATAACAGTAACAGACGTAGGTGTCTGTAATATGCAGCATCCATGACAGAAAAGCCATGGCAAATGCACCAGAGCTGTTGCACAGTAGCAGTGTTAACAGCACCTCTTCCTTGGGCCTCCTGCAATTCTGGAAGTGCATGTGCTCCTGGCTCCACACCACTGTAAATCAGCTCCCCGTGCCAGCCTATGGAGCAGGAGACAACCTGCAGCTCTGCATGACCAGAGAAACTAGAGGAGAGCCTCTCCCAAGAGAGGCTGCTCTGTCTGTACCCAGCACAAATGAGCACATGGGCACAGGATTCAACTCAGCTCTGAAGTTTTCCACGTGACCTGGAAAGGTTTTGCCACCACTAGTCTAATAAGAACTCACTAATAACTCACTCTGTGAACACCTCCAAGACTGGCACTTTTACTTCTCCAGGTCTGGGGGTTTTTTCCCTTCATTCTACCCTCTCCATTTAGATTACACAGAGACCACCTCCAGAGTGTCATACTAATTAGCAACAGCTCGCACGCTATATTTAAAATAAATATAGCCAAAAAGAAAAGAAAAAAAAAATGGTAAAAAGGGAAATTGAATAAGCTCATATGCATTTTATCATTTCATTAATACTGGCATATTTTAATTACATCTAAATAAATTCATTTCTGATCTGATCAGCAGACATGCCATAACTGCTGAAAAATAAAGTCATCAGTTAGATGTGTGATACGGTAGGGTCTATTGCCCTAAAGATTTGCTATAAAGCACAACAAAAATATATATGGCTGTAATCAATGCTGACAATAATAAACTCACTGTGTCAGTATATAAGAAAGAGGTGAGCAGTAGAGAAAAGTTAGGCTGGTATAGAAAATAAATCCAAAACCTCCAAAGTACTTCCTCATTTTATTAAATATTGAGTGTGCTGAAGTTCTTTTTGCTTTCACTGACAGGAGTAGTTCCTGAAAAAAAAAAAATTAAAAAAAAAAAGTATTCCCTGTAGGTAAATGTCTATTCTACAAATTCTCTACACTTTCCTGTACTTCATTTGGCTTTTTCCCAGTGCACCTAATTCTGGTTTTTTATGTCTGTACTTCCTACATGCTCAGCATTTTCCAATCTACCTTGGATATGAACTACACTATAGATTACATAGAATAAAAAGTTAAATGACTCTTCAACTCTTAAAGATTTCTCAGTATTGTTGCAAACAGAATACTGCACATTGCTTTGAAGGAGGAAAATACAATTTAACTGACATTTCATCAGTATCTTGGGACTCAAAGATTGTCTCCTATAGTAATGAATATTAAATTAGAACACAACCTACAAAGAAGCAAAATTTGACATATTTTTTCCCCAAGTGTCGTGCCTAAGCTTCAGCAATAGTTTGTGCTTAACAATACGCACCGTAATAGATGCTATTATTATAATTAAGATTAGCTAAGCAGTATTAGGGAATTTCAATAACTGTCTCCTCCCGATATATAAACAAGGAGAGTCAATGATATTGAAAGACAACAGATTTAATGCAGATGACTTCAGAGTTCAACATTACAAGATATTACTGAAACAACAGGTTATTAAACAGGCAGGAACATATGAAAGCCTCACACCTAAGTAACTGTTAGTTGAGAAGGGTTCGAAGAAACTTCAGCCATGACAAAAAGCACACAAGAACTGCCCACCAACAGTTGGATGACACTGGCCAGACTTCGCATTACATCCTACTGAGGAGTGGCAGCTTTTTTAATTGTTGATGATAACACATACCAGGAGAACTGCGCCCTGGGGTGGAAAGTAGTGGAAAATTAGAACTTTGTCATGAAAAACACAGGAAATGCAAGTATTAGCACAGATCCAGTCGAACCTGCTTTTAGCTCCGATCGTACACATGTATAAATTCAGAAGTCAGTGAGGACTTTTTTATACTACATACCTCTCCCACCATATCCACAACAGACAGAAGTGTGAAAACAGATGATCCCTTTCAGACACATCTGGCTCAAAGTCCTACTGTACACACCTGTGGGGACCACATAATTAGGAATTTACTAGAATAAACCATTTCACTCTATCAAAACATGGATACGTGAGAATATTGAGCCTTCTACCCCTCGCCACACTGGAGACCCATGACCTCTGAAACAAGCTAGTATCAAGAAAACACTTGTACTACAGATACAGATAAAACTACTTCAGTGGGAAACCAAGAAGGCATCATGGTGAAACAGTCTTTTGTGGTGTCTCTCCTTCTACCAGAAGGGAACCTAATTTTCAAGCGCAACAGAGATGCTTTACCATACTTTGCATGCTATTGGAGTGAATTATGCTAAAAATGCAAGTGGACTGCAAGACTCCTCAGCTCTGCAAGAAGGTTCAGAAGAGACACAAGATACAAGGTATCCCAAAGTGTGACTGCCTGCTTTGGAGCCAGCCTTTGCACTTGCACTCTTTGCACGCTTCATCAGAATAATGACAACCCAGGTTAGAGGCAGATCCTACTCGTAACCACTCATTTACTAACACTGTGACACTACTGTACAAGGACAAATCCTGCAACCCTTCATCTAGCTATACGTATTTTGCTGGAAGCTTACTCCCATAAAAAGCTGAAGATCATCCTTCTCTGATTACTAAATGAGATGCAGACAGATGCTGACACATCAAGCGCTTACCCATGACTTGGTTCATAAAGGAAAGATTTAATTAATATTTTAAATCAAATCCACCTTTCTTGGTTCAAAACAAAACACACAACAAATCTCAATGCTCTTATTTTCAGATCAATGGGGTTATTTTCAGTTTTGCTTCCAGCTCTTCGCAAATGAGAAAACCACAACTGCAAACAAGTGATGTCCACATGGCAACTTCTACCACAATGACACCATTGGTCTAAATTTACACTGACACCACTTTTACCTTCCATCAGCTTCTCCCACCTGCACAGGTTCTCGTAAGAGGTATTCAATTCCTTCAGTTAACCATAACATCATACATAATTAAACTATGCTTGCTAAACCTCCTCCTGAGAACTCTTCCAAGAAGAGGAAGAGCTGAAGAGCCATCTCAGTGAATTACCTCTCTTTGGGCTGTTGCTGTACTGTCCGGCAGGCATTCTTTGGATCCAGAAGTCCTTAGACAACAATATTTTGTGTTGCTTCATTAAATACTTCGCTTTCAGGATCCGTGCTATTATTTCCCGTCTCTCTTCAAAGCATGAGGTTAGACTGCTTTACAGATTACATATATTGTCAATGATTTAGCTCTTTGTATTCCACATTATACATAGTTTGCTAAAATATTATTCCAAAGGCAAAATACAAACACCAGCAAAAATCTGCCACAGAATCTAATGACCAAACTGTCACTCTAAACACAAACAACGTGCCTCTGCAAATATCAAAATCGCATATACAGCATTCATACTACATCCTTGTATCAGAACCTGCAACATACACACGCTGCGGAGTCCTCACACTATGTGTTAAATGTATGTATTATCTACTCGCAGGCAGCAGAAGGGATCACGCTGACAGCCCGCCTCACCCAGAAGTGATCCCGCTCCAGCCACAGAGCTCACTGCCACCGAGTCCAAACAGTATCCCTCAGCGAGGCAGAAAGGTGCGGTAGCCGTGGAAGTGAATTCACTTCCAAAGGCAGCAGCAGAGCCTCCCCTGCACGCCTGCCCGGCCATTTACCGACTTACTGAAGTAAATAACTATTCAGCGTGCACGGAGATGAAGTAAGTAGCCGGCTAAAAGAAATCTAATGTACGCTCTGCACGGGAATTTCAATCAGCCAAGCGCACGATCGTTGGGATTGTGCTTTCACACTTTGAATTCACTTTTTACAGCAAGCGCTGCCAAGACCTATTAGCTTGTTTTAAGCGAATCTGTAAACATCAAGTAATTTTTTTCCCACCAAAACTACTCATTTAGGCGAACGACGGTAAAGACGACAGCAAAGGGCAGCGCAGCAGCAGCAGAGGGGGGTTATTTTGCCCCGGCTCTTGGCTGTCAGGGTCCCGAGTACAGTTTAGCGCTTCCTACGCAGGACTTTGTAGGATCGCATCACTCCCTGACGACGTCTCGGGCGCGCTTTTGTCTGCCAAGCAGCAGGAATAACGCTCCCAGGCTAAACCACCGCCGCTACTCGTGTAAACACGAAAATAATTACCGGGCGCCGCCGGCCCCAGCCCCACGGACCCGCGGGAGGACCCGGCCCG